>LPNX010774591.1:462078-481413 GCA_001517045.1 Pseudotsuga menziesii
CTATGGCCTTTGTTGTCGTGGCCCTAGCATTCTTATGCACTTTATGTTTTCTACTCCTCCTGAGTATAGCTTAAGGGGGGGTGTTGGAGACATTTACCACCATACACACTCATTTTAATCAATTTGGCCTAGTTAAACCACTATACTAGGTTTTATTGACTTAATTGACATCAGAGGATCACTATGTGACATCAGCATGAGCACACCCATGCCTACCTTCAATCAAGGAGGCTAACTAAGCCTTCTCCTTCATTCGGGGAGGATAACTGGAGCACTCCGAGGGTGATATGAGTGTCATAAATGCACTTTATTGCTAACTGATGGTTACAATCAGTTAAACAGAGCAGTGAAGGTGCCTCCCTTCATTAAATTGATTATTTAATGAATTGTAGTCAACATGGGCGCCTCCAACCACTTCTGATGGTCAGTTACACTTCAGTTAACCTCATTGGGGTTCACTGGAGTCATTGATGCGCTACCACTTGTTGGTTGGCTTGCAGTGACATGTGTCTGAGCTACTTTCAGTTAGACTCAGTCATTTATTGCACTCTGACTTCAGTTAGGACTCAGTTGAGTCAATTAGGGCTTTGATTAGTGGTTAACTTGAGTGTTCACTGTGGCTTACATTCAGTTAAGCTAGACTCACTCATTCCATTCGAATGACCTCCTTGGTAATTCGAATTGTCTTGGCATTCATGCATCTGGCATGATCATTGTATTGTATTATCATTCTTTCATTTGATTATACAGAGCTACTACTTCCATTGCAGCACCATTTTGCCAATTTTATGCATATTTGTCTGTATTCTTTGTGAGACTGTGTTTTCAGTTCCTAGACCACTGTGACAAATTAATAGGCTTAACATACGGGACGTTACAATTTCCAACAATAGTCACCCATGTGATATCCTAGGAAGAGAAAATAAGGTTACCACCTCACAATAAGTGATTGGGTGGAACAATTGACAATAAATATAATGTGTATGGGAAAGGAATGTAGGACATAACTCCTTGACCTGAAATTCTATCAAAGTGATTCCACCCTGAGGACTTGTCATTTTACTAAAACCCCCATACATGTTCAAATCCAACTAAATAAGAAAAGGTGGGATACCACTTTAATTGCCTAGCCTAACCTTGTGCTTAGCATGTGTGTAACATGTGATTTCCTAGAAAGTGATCCTTGTTATCTCTTTTTAATAGGTCCTAGTTTCAAAATTCAATGTCCTTGGACTTATTTCTCTCCAATCCTAAGCCAATAGACTAGCTTATTCTTGTTGGGTTGCTATAAAATTAACTCTCAGTAAATTTTAAATTAAGGTGTTCGTTTTATGGTTATTTTCTTAGTGTCAAAAGGTATAGAGTGAAACTACAGTGATGAATCAATGTGTGGAACCAAAACAATGCACTAATTCTCACGAAATACACTTTCGTTTTTTGATGAATTCTCTAATCTATGACAAGGTAAGCGATTTCTCAATCTTTTTTCAGACATGAAACATGTAGAATTTCAAAAAATTAATTGATGTTTCAATTTTTAAAGAAATTTCCAAAGCATTTCAAATTAAAAACAACTTTATACTTTCTCTTTCATTGATTCCTCTAATCTATGAGAACTTAAGACGAGATCCTTCTTTTCTCAAACATACAACATGCGACACTTAAAAAAAAAATTAATTGATATTCCAATTGGTAAAGAAATTTGTAACACGTGCACATCAAAGAAACATTTGATGCTTCAAAAAAACATTATATATGTTTTGACAAATAAAAGTTTAAGATGAAAAATTAAAACTTGTATTGATGTTTTGACCGATAAACAAACTTAAAGTATGCACGTCAAATAAAATCTATACTTTTTTCCTTTAATTCCAAAACGATTATTAGTAAGAGCTTAAAGAATATTACAACCAATACAATTTTTTGAAAAAAATCAAGGATTGAACAAATATTTATTCAACCAAAAACTAATCTAGAAATCAAAACAACGCTTCCAAAATAAAAAATCATGCAATCACTACATAATTTCAAACATTTTTTGGACATGTTTTTTATAAAATTTTCAAGATGATGAACTAGTTACTTTTGCAATGCAATCAATCACACTTCTAATATAATAAATCGCATCTAATAGTTCCTTAAACAATATTTTTTCACTTAATTGCAAGCAATTAATCTCATGAACAAGAATTATGCATGAAAGTGTCACAAACGAAAAACTAAGTGTAACTTATATTGTGCACTAAAATATTGAAACATATTGAATAATTAAGCAATGAAACAGGTTTATGATGACCTATAGGTAATAAACAACCACTACAAAACAAAAACAAAACAAAAAACCCTTAAAAGTAAAGGAAAAAACAAATCTAAGTTGAAGAGGATGCCCTAAATCACACCCGGTTGCTTCAATCATCCCAATAAGGGCGGCCAAAATCCCTTTGGACAAAAATTTTCAAGACTAAGGTAGTGGCCAAAAGGTTACAGTCACTTATTTTTCCTAAAGAAGAGCGACCTTGGAGGCAGAGAGGTAATGTTTTGGTCCAAAATCCAAGCAAATATGCTCAATTTTGTCCCAAATTCCGTTAGGATATTTAGGAACTTAGGAGTTAGTTAAGATCAACTTGTTATAATATTTGTGTTAGGAAAAGTGTGTTTCCTTAGTATGCATTAGTATGCGTTTGTAAATATCTAATCCACTTGTCATGATATGTTATAGACATAGAGTGATCTGAGGGTTCATCTTCTCTTAGATCATAACTATCTTTGATATGTGGCTTAACACCCGATTGGTCCATGATATATATTTAAAGAGCATGGAGGTCCATTGTCTAGTTGATCGATTATAAGAACCTCATTCATAACTTTCTTTCTTTTGCATAATAAACTACCTCAAGTAGTTATTTGGCTGGGGTCGTGGAGTGTTTCCCTTTCGAGGGTTTTAAACCACATAAAAACATCGTTTTGTTGATTTATGATATGTTTGTGTGAGTTGGTTGATCTAGGTGTTCCGTATTTTGGAAGTATCTTGTGTACCTGAACATGGTATCAGAGTGTTTATGAAGAGCCCCTTTCGTTGATGATCTAGATATTGAACTGATGTTGCTAAAGTTTTGAAAGGGTTTTTGGTTCTGAATTTTTTGTGCATTTTTGTGCTATGAGAGGTGTTCCATTGCATCCAGAGTGCCATTTCCATTCGAAAATATTTTTCTTTGATTGAAAAAGTTTTATGTTTTCCCAAGATACAACCATTTCATTAGATCTGGAGGTATATTGTTACAGTGACGTGTCTTTTTAAGTTTTTTCTCATATTCTTTTCAGATCTAGCTTTGATTTTTGTTTCGGATTGTTTTATTTCTTATTTGTGTATGCTCTTTGTCATGCACCTTGTATGCTTGTGGTAAATCAGAAACAAAAGGGAAATGGTTTCTCTCTACTACATATTCTCTTTGTCGTGCACCTTGTGCGGTCGCGGTAAATCAGAAACAATGGAAAAACGTAGACATTTCACACAAGCTAATGAGTACTAATCCCAAAAGTGTGTCATATTAGTTCTTTTTGTAGTTTTTTTTTGTTTATGAAGTGATTTGCAAGAAATAAGCAAGCATGCAATTCAAGAAAAAAGAGTAAAAAAAAATCTTCATCCCTCCCTCTTTTATGTACCTTTTAATATTATCTCCCTTAGTTAAAAGTTGCTTTATTCATTAAGAGGTCTTGATTTCAAGTCTTCTTGTTAGTTATTTTTCTAAATGTGCATATAATTTCTATTTTTAAGTTACTTTATTGTAAAATTGCATCTCACTTGAATTATAAAAGTGAGTCACTTAAAGTCTTTTAGTTTCTGCATGCAATATTTGAAATAGCATCATTGTGAAAGTGAACTTCACTTATTTTACAAAAGTGGTTCACATAAAGAAACATTATTGTAAAGTGAGTTAAAAAGGTTAATCTTGGGAAGAGGTGGGGTCATTTTTCAATTGGGTCAATCCTCTACCTGCCACATCTCTCTTGGGGTCATCTTCAACTATTTTTCAATCAAGCATAACTTCCTCATCCAAAGTCAATGTCATGTTTTTTAAACATCCTATTTTTTTTAGATATTTCTGTACATACCATTGCTTTCTATTTTGAATCCCTTTTTTTAAGTATGGACACCACATGTGATATTCTACTTACCAATCCCAACTAATTCTCATGGAAATATCGCATGGAGGATGTTCTACGAAGTAGGGGACTTTACCGAATTACCTCGGTTAAAGAAACAGAACCCGTTGATGATGATAAGAAAATAAAATGGGAAAATAAATGTGATAAAGCTCATGGATTAATTTGGATGTCAATGTTAGGATTAATTAATCCTCCTTTGTCCAATATAGTCTACTTGGTCATTTTTCCTAACTTAGGGAGTTATTATTACTGTACTAGACTATGGGGGACACACCTAGAGGTTATATTCCACTTACTGCATGTGCATGCATGAGTTTATGTGCCTCTGGGAGCAATCCCTACATTATAGGATCCCACTCTTAGTACCACCACCAGCCTCCATTAGTTGGTTGTGGGAGGTAAGCAGTTATGTTGAGTTAACCTCCAATTACAATCAATTAGATCACTTTCAGTTAGCCTAGTACCAGTTTTTCATGCATGCAGGGAGAGTGGCACCTTTTTCCCAGCTACCTCATTAGTTAACTTACTGTAGATTGATTTAGACATCCGGAGTTAGACTAGTGAGCTCTAGCAGTGATTTAGACACACTGAGTTAGCTAATTAGTCAGTTAGAACTGATAGATTCGAATCCTATCTTTAGAATTTGAATTCTATTTATTATATAATCATTGTATTATTGATTAATGAATGAATATTAATGTTGTGATTATTTGTGCAATTCTTGTTCGATTTATCTGAAATTTGCGACATGAATTCCTTGTTCAGTGTACATTCTCTTTTATTATTCCAGTGCATAATTCCCTTCCTACGGCTTTCATATTTTCCTATAGATCAGTGGTTCACATATTTAACAATCAATCTCTATTGATTTGCGATTCCACCTATCCGAAATTGATGAACCAGATAAAGCTTGGGAAAAAATGGAAGTTGTGTCTGGTAAACACAATGAAATTTGAGGTCATCAGCTCGAAAATGATTTCATTTACTTAAATCCAAACACAATGAAATTCGAGGTCATCATCTCGAAAATGAGTTGATTTCTAAATCCAAGTGATTTTTCCTACATTCAAGATTATTTATCTAAGTACAAAACTCTTAGACTCTTATGTGCAGAATGCAAAATTAAAAGGGAAGAAAAGAAATGTATTTATCATATTCTTTCCCAACTTAGACCTGCATGTTCTATTTTTGTATCTACATTTCACTCCATGAAATAACCCTTGCATCCAACTAGCTATAAAGAGCCTAGTCTTGAATAATTTTGTGATTCCTTAATTAGAGAGCAAGATAAGCTCATACATATTGGAATGATTAACAATGTAGATACATATGGGAAATCAGTATTGGAAACAAAAAAAGAAAAGTCCAAGCCTCCTAAGAAGCAAAATCCATGCAATAATAAGCCAAACAAGGGTCCCAAACCCTCTCAATCAACTCATTCTTTAAAAATGACAAATGATGCAAGCCAAAAGGTAAAAAGATTGAGCATCATTGCAACTATTGTGGGAAAGATAATCATGATGAATATAAATGTTTCAAGAAGATCGCATCCTTGGAAGCAGCAATGAAGAAGCACCGCATTAGCCTTGATTTGTCTTCAAAATCTACATCTCATGAACATGCACTTTGCACTTCTAGTTTTTGCTATACTGCATCTTCTTCTTCTACTTCAAATGAGTGGGTCATTGATTCTAGAGAATCATATCTTATGGCTAAGGATCAAGCCATATTTTCTACTATCCACGAATGTAACACCAAAAAATATTTATTGGTCATGATAGATCTCTAATTGTTGTAGGATATGGAAAAATTCCAGTATATAATGGTCATTTTAGTGATGTACTATGAGTTCCAATAACTTCATGCAATTTGTTGTCAATCTATGAAATGACTCATTCTGGTGAAGGCAAAACTGTAATGCTTACACCTCACCAAGTTGTAATAAAGGATTTTAAATATCTGAAGCATGTCCTAGATACCGAAATTGTTGATGATATTACCAGGTTGTACAAATTTAACAACTTTGGGTCATCATCTTTTCCTTCAATTTTTGTTGTTTATAGTGATGACTTGATCAAACTTTGCCATGAATGATTTGGGCATTTAAATTATCTCTCATTGCAACAACTATGTAAACAAAATATGCTGACAAGTCTTCCAATGGTATCTTGCAGGGATGGTGTTTTTTTTTCGGTTGTGTACTCAAACAAAATCCATCATGACAGTTTTGACGAACATGCCCCTTGGCACGACCTGGCCCTTTTGAATCTTGTGCATAGTGACTTGTGTGGTCCTCCTCCATCTACTTCATTTTCAAGTTTAAAATATTTCTTAACCTTTATTGATGATTACTCTAAATGCACTTGGGTTTATTTCCTAAAACTTAAAACATAAGTATTTAACATGTTCTTGGTCTATAAGTCCCTTGTTGCAAAACAATCTGGTCATCAAATTCTTAAGTTGAGATATGATAATGGGGGAGAATATGTTAACAACAAGTTCACTACTTTCTGCACAGAAAAGGGAATCCAGCAACAACACATTGTTCCATATACACCAAAGCAAAATGGTGTAGTTGAACAAAAGAATCCCACTTTAAAATAAATGGCTAATTATATGCTTCAAAGCTAAGAGACCAAGTCTTCAATTTTGGGATGAAGCCATAAATTATGCAAATTCCATAGTTAATCACACCCCCACTAAATATTTGCAAGGTATCACACCGGAAGAAGCATGGAGTAAAATTAAACCAGAAGTAAGTCACTTCTATGTGTTTGGTAGTGAAGCATGGAGTAAAATTAAACCAGAAGTAAGTCACTTCTATGTGTTTGGTAGTGAAGCATGGGCTCACATTCCAGATGAAAAACGGAAATCATTGCAGCCTAAAAGTGAAAAGTGCATATTTGTTGGTTATCTGAATATATAAAAGGTTATAGACTTGTTAATCCACATTCTCATGATATAATTATTATAATAGATGTTATATTTGATGAAAATATATTGACCTACGAGCCTAAATCGGAACTTGTGACATTTATGGCCTGCGAACCTAATTCAACACTTGTGCCTTCTTATACTCCCAACTTTCTTGACAATTTCCAACTCTAGTTTCTGACGATGACAGTGAGGATGAAAATACACCTACTCCTGCTCACTTTCCTCTAATTGCACCAGCACAACCGCTTCCTTAGGGGGTATATTATACATGTGAAGTAAATTATACTGTAGGTTATGTTTTCATTCTATGTTATGGACCTGTCACTTGGGCTTGTAAGAAGCAACAAGTTCTTTCTCTTGCTTCAGCAAAATAAAAATATCAAGCCACGGTCAGTGCCATTCAAGAAGCTTTATGGCTTTGACATATCCTTTCAAAGTTTGGATTCAATTAGTAGTGGCCTACTCCACTTTGGTGCAACAATCAAAGTTCCATCTAAAAAATTTTCCAAACCCCAACCCTGTTCTAGTTTTAGTTTTTCATTGTTTAATGCCCAAACCCCAAGGTTAGCATACACATAAATATTTAATAATTTTGTACTGAAAACATAAAACACATGAGATATTCTCTTTCTTTTGAATTCTGAAAATGAAAGGAAGCCCTAAACTCTTACTCATAAATTTAATTTCAGCCACACACATGGAATTTTAATTACACTCGGATTTTTGGTCAAGATGACCCAAGAAAACCTGTTCTTCAGAGAGAGATTTTATTTTCAAGAAAAATTACAAAATCAAACAGCAATACTTATCTCAAAATTTCATCTCGAAATGCATGCCAAAACCTTGTTGTACGAATTGAAGAAAAACCCAAAAAACAACACCTCAAAATATGTGTTGTACAGCCCACACATGCAAACTATATGGCCTGATTTCTCAATTTTTGTCTACTATTACTACTGTCTTTATCCTCTATTGTTGTGCCCTATACGGTCTAGAAACTCAGCAATAAATGTTGTACGGAATCCATCGAAAAATGTGCCCAAAATTTCTCAAAATTCGTGTTGTTGTACGACCTAGTACAATACGGCCTCCTGTTGTATGGAATGACTCCATAAATCAATGCCTTCAACTTTATCTTTGTCTTGGGAAACATGTCCTGCAAAAACTTTCTCAATTTCTGAACTAGGTTTTGTCTTCTCTCCCAAATCAATTTTCTCTCTTTCTTCTCTTCACTACAAAAATTCTCTCTTGGAAATGAACACACTAAATCTTATTTTCCTTTCCCTCTCCCTTTTTGTTTGAGTAACTTCCTCCTTGAAATCGAAGGCTAGAATTAAAAACCAACTTCATGAGATCAATGGCTCATCTCATTTGTCATTAAAAAATCACTTTTTAAATAAAAATTAGACTTTAATACTCACCCTCTTTAATACTCATAAAGTCACTTTTAAATTATAAACTCAAAAATTTAATTAAAAGGTCACTTTATCATAAAGTAATTGACACCTTTTAATATGAATAGGGACCACATTTAAAATGTTCATGTCCACCCCAAGGAATGAGTGAACAAACACTTTCCTAGGTAAAAAATTAACACTCCCTCTTACCAAGGAAGGTTTTTTTCACCTCTCATCTTGTCTCTGAAATGGATGTGCTTTCCTCTTCCCAAAGGCTTCGTGAGAATATCTCCTACCTACTCATCTGTAGAAATGTACTGTAACTAAATAGCTCCTATTTGAACATAATCTTTGATGAAGTGGTATATGATCTCAATGTGTTTTGACTTGTCATGAAACACTAGATTCTCAGAGAGCCTAATGCAACTCTGATTGTCACAGTGAATGATAGTAAGCCTCAACTCTTGACCAAATAAATCAACCATGAACTTGCAAAGCCACAATGCCTCGCAACTAGCCTAACTGGTTGACATGTACTCAGCCTCTGTAGAACTCAATGCAACAGACTTTTTCTTTCGGCTGAACCATAACACAACAACCGAGCCCAACCTGAAACAACAACCAAAAGTGCTCTTTCGGTCTAAAGCACTTCCTACCCAATTTGAATCCATGAAGCCAACCAAGTCCACTCCACCTAACCTCCAAGAGTCGAGACCATAATCTACAGTCCCAGCAAGGTATCTCAAAATCTTTTTTGTAACTATCCAATGCACTCTCCTAGGTTCCACCATGAACTAACTGAGAGTGTTCACTGCAAAACTCATATCTGGTCTAGTGTTGACCAAATACATCAACGGACCAATGCGCTGACGAAACAAAGTAGGATCCACCAACTCTCCCTCAGAATCATGAAACTTCTTCCAGTTGGTGATCATGGGTGTAGACATAAGGTCTATAGTCCTCCATTTGAAATCTCTTTAGAACATATGCAGCATATTTTCCTTTCCCCAAGAAATTACGTCCATCCTCCTGCCATAACTCCATGCCTAGATAATAGTGCATCAACCCAAGGTCGCTCATCAACATACAATAGAAGAATGAGCAAAACACCACCAACCACAATGTAGTAAAGGTTGGGATCTTCCTAACTCTTTCGAAACCTAATCGATAGAAAATAAGAATCAATCCTTGAATACCAATCCCAATGGGCTTGCTTCAGACCATACAAGGCCTTTTTCACCCTGCATACATGAGAATCTCTCTCATAAATCTCAAATACCTGTGGATTCTCCAAATATACTTCCTCCTGTAGAAGAACGTTGAGAAAAGCAGTCTTCACATCCATCTGATGGATCCTCCAACCCATCTATGCTACGAAGGAGATCACTGCTCTGATCGAAGAAAATCTAGAAACCGATGCAAAGGTCTCATCATAATCAAATTCCTCTATCTGTGAGAACCCACACGCTACAAATTGATCTTTGTACTTCTCGATGCTACCATCCGTGGCATGCTTGATTTTGTGAGGCACTTGGAAGTCACAACTGAATTCCCCTCTGGTCTCAGAATAACTTCACACACCCCATTTTTCATGATGGAATTGTACTCTTCCATCATGAAATCTCTCCAAACCTGGTGTAGGGAAGACTCCTCATAAGTAATAGGCTCGGACTCATGCAATCTATTCACTTGTTCCATGTAGCTAGAAAATATCGCAAGTTCCTTGTTCTCTTTGATCTCCCTCCTACGTGACCCGACAGAATCCTATGCTTCCTTTAAAATCTCCCTAAGCCAACTTGGCTTTATCTTCTTGGAAGAAGCATCCTATCGCAAACCCTCCTCTACATCCTCATTAGACAAATGTCTCCCTAAAGAAGTACCAACGATCTAAGATCTTGTCCCTGGTGAACCTGAAACCGTACCAAGTGTATCTGAATCACCTAAAGGTGTAACCTATGAACCTATGATCCATGAACCTGCCCCTGTACCAGAATTCCCTATAGACTGAATACCTGAAACTGAAGATCATGTAACATGTGACCCTGTGCCCTGACTCGCTGAACTCTGTGAGGATGTCACATTTGGAGTAATCTATTGCTCCTCTATCTCTGAATCTCGAGATCTTATGAAGGCTCTCTCCTCCTCAAATATCACCTCCCTCCTCGCCACAACTTTCCTCTGTGTAGGAAGATAAATGTGGTAAGCCTACAAATTCATGTCATATCCATCAAAAATATCCCTCTCTCCAGTCGCCTCCAACCTTGTCCTCTTCTCAGAAGGGACATGTGAGTATGTAAGGCATCCAAAGATACGGAAGTGACCTATCTCAGGCACCTTCTCAGTGAACATCTCCTTAATATTTTTGCACCCCAAGGCATGGTGTAGACTCTTGTTCAGTACTACATGCCTATGCCCATAGAAAGAAAGGAAGACTCTGATCATGTAGCATGGCTCTAGTTGCACCCACTATCGAACGGTTCTTCCTTTTAGCTACTGCATTCTACTGTGGAGTGTAAGGAACTATCTACTTCATCCTAATCCCCTCATGTCTACATAACTCATCGAAATAATGGGAAGTATACTCACCCTCATTGTTTGATCGAATTACCTTCATCTTATTTCCTATCTAGTTCTCCACAAGAGCTTTGAACTCTTGGAACCAAATCAATACTTCCTTTGATCTCTTGCTTCTAAGGAAATAGATCCAGTTCTTCCTAGAAAAATCATAGATGAATGTAATGTAATACTCAAAACCTGTCAATGAGGCAAAAGACATGGGACCACATAAATATGAATGTATCAACTCAAACACTCCCTCTGATCTTCTATCACTGCTCGAAAAAACAGCCTTGGTGTACTTTCCCAAAGCACACCCTTTGCATACACCACTCGGCTCAGTGCTAAAATATGGTAAACCTGTAGTCATGTCTCTCAGCATCCTCAAAGCTGGATGATGAAGGTGGTTCATCCTCATGTTCCAAAACTCACACAACTCATTGCTGCTCTGAGTGTGTGACAGTGCATGATGTGGCTGGAAGATAAGCTTGTACAGTTTCTCGCATCTGACTCCAATCACATATGAAGCAGATGGACCCTCTACTTTGGGAAAGATATGAACATTCCCATCTAGTACATATACCCCAAGGCCTGTGTCCTCAATTGTGGAAAATGATACAAGGTTCTTCTTCATCCCAGGGACATACAAGACATCCCTCAAATAAATAGGCTGCATGGACTCCCTGTCAAAGCGGACTGTCCCACGCCCAAATTCTCTTACCATTGTATCATCTCCCAATACAACCTCCAACTCCAAATATGTCTCTGACATATCGGTGAACATGTCTCAATCACCTGTCATGTGACTTGAATCTCCACTATCAATGTACCAAGAGTAGGAAGTAGTGGAAGCACTCAACGAACCCTTAACAATCATGGAATGCTCCATGTGATCCTCAATGTCCCTGCTGGTGATGGATGATTCTCTCTCTACACAAGCACCAGCAAAGAGAGAAAAATCTCTCTCAAATATAGCAGCGTACTCATGAATCTCTATTGAATTTGTTGTATGTTGTTTCTTCTTCTTCTTGTTTGGGCATTGTCCAACATAGTGTCCAAACTTATGGAAAGCAAAGCATTTCACTTTTCTCATTTCTTTCTTCTCTCCATCTTGTTACTTGGTTCCACCCTTGGAACCCTTCTTGGTTCCACCCTTGGAACCCTTCTTGGTCTTCTTCTTCTTCCCCTTTGCTACTAACACCACATTTTCCTCATCTTCTTTGTTGTGATATGTACTGCCCTATACATATCCTCTATGTGTCTCCTCCTGTATGAAATCATCCCAAATACAATCCCAAGAACGCATGTGCTCACGAGAAACCATTGACTCCACAAATACATCCCATGGCTTCACCATGCCATTCAAGGATATACGCACCAACTCAACACTATGTATTGCCTCTCCTATAGCTCCAAGCTCATCATTAACTTGTGTAATCCTATTGAGGTAAGTGGTCATATTCTCACCCTTGTTCATGTGAATGCTCTTTAACTTCTCCCTTAATACCACCATTTGATTTTCATTGGAATTTTGGTATAAGTTAGTTAAAGCAGCCCACATCTAATGGGCATGATCTTTACCTAAAATGTGTGGAATCGTTTCATCTTTGATTTCATCAAGAATGATTCTTTTGGCCTTTATATCCCTCTTTTCGAATGCGGCCCTAGTCACTACATCAGCGGGAATAGTCGCGGGACTTTTAGTAGTGATCTTCACTATATCCCATAGTTCACTATCCTGTAGAATCAGCACTATTCTAGACTTCTAAGGACTAAAATTTCCAGCCCCATCCAACCTGTCTTCTATTCTAAGACCGGTAGCCATGACTGAAATAAAATTCAAGAACCTGTTTTGTGCTCAACCATGTTTTCCCTTATTCCTCCCATTCTGAAATTTATGATTGTGTGTAAATTTTCAGCCTTCACTTTGCTCTGATACCATAAATATTTTTCCAAACCCCAACCCAGTTTTAGTTTCAGTTTTTCATTGTTTAATGCCCAAACCCCAAGGTTAGCATACACATAAATATTTAATAATTTTTTACTAAAAACATAAAACACATGAGATTTTCTCTTTCTTTTGAATTCTAAAAATTAAAGGAAACCATAAACTCTTACTCATAAATTTCATTTTCAGCCACACACATGAAATTTTAACACAGATTTTTGGTCAAAATGACCTAGGAAAAACCTTTAAGGGAAAACCTGTTCTTCAAAGACAGATTTTATTTTCAGGTAAAATTTACAAAATCAAATAGCAATACTTATCTCAACATTTCAACTTGAAGTGCATGCCAAATCCTTGTTGTACAAATTGCACAAAAAACCCAGAAAAAAACACCTCAAAATTCGTGTTGTACGACCCACATGTGCGAACTATATGACCTGATTTATTGATTTTTCGTGCTCAAAAAATTCCTCAATTTTTGTGCATTGTACATGTTTTATTTCTCCTTGATTTTTATGCCATGTACGGTCTGCAAATTCGGTAATAAATGTTGTATAGAATCCCTTGAAAAGCGTGCCCAGAATTTCTCAAAATTCGTGTTGTTGTACGGCCTAGTACAATACGACCTCCTGCTGTATGGAATCACTCTAGAAATTAATGCCTTCAACTTTATCTTTGTCTTGGGAAACGTTCCCTGCAAAAACTTTCTAAATTTTTGAACTAGGGTTTGTCTTTTCTTTCCCAAAACAATTTTCTCTCTTTCTTCTCTTCACTCCAAAAATTCTCTCTTGGAACTAAACACACTGAATCTAATTTTCCTTTCCCTCTCCCTTTTTTTAAGTAACTTCCTCCTTTAAATCGAAGGCCATAATTAAAAACCAATTTCATGAGATAAATGGCTCATCTCATTTCCTCATTAAAAATTTACTTTTTAAATCAAAATGAGGCTTTAATACTCACCCTTTTAACTCATAAAGTCACTTTAAAATTATAAACTCAAAAATTTAATTAAAATGTCACTTTATCATAAAGTCATTCACACCTTTTAATATGGCTAGGGACCACATTTAAAGTGTTTATGTCCACCCCAAGGCATGAGTGAACAAACACTTTCCTAGGTCAAAAATTAACACCATCAAGCTCGCCAAAGATCCATTTCAACATAAATGTAGCAAACACATTGAGCTACATATGCACTTCATCAGAAATATTGTTCATGTTTGCATTCTTGAAGTGCTCTTATGCCATAAATGATCAAGTTGTAAACATCTTCACAAAGTATCTTACAAAAGCGAAGTTTTCTAAACTTCGATCTATGTTAGATGTTTAGGAACTTTTCATTAAGGGGGGATAGGCTCTAATTACTCCTTCCTTCTCCTAATAGTGTCACTTATGTAAATCCTTCAATCCTATCCCAAGTGTTCTTAGGGGGGTGTTAGGATATTTAGACACTTGGGGGTTAGTTAATATCAACTTGTTATAATATTTTTTATAGGAAAATTGTGTTTCCTTAATATGAATTAATATGCATTTGTAAATATCTAATCCAACAGTCATGATAGGTTCTAGACATAGATTGATCCAACGATTCATCTTCTCTTAGATCATAACTACCTTTGATATGTGGCTTAACACCTGATTGGTCCATGATATCTATTTAAAGAGCATGGAGGGTCATTGGCTAGTTGATCAATTATGAGAAGATCATGTGTAACTTTCTTTATTTTGCATAATAAACTATCTCAAGTATTTATTTGGCTGGGGTCATGGAGTGTTTCCCTTTCAAGGGTTTAAACCATGTGAAAACATCGGTGTGTTGATCTATGATCTATGTGAGTGAGAGGTTTTGGAAGTATCTTGTGTACTTGAAGAAATTCCTCCTGATTGATCCTTGAGGATGTATGAAAATATTGAAATCATTCAATACTCTAAAATCAAGAAAAAACGCTAGATATATAAGAAGAAATTCTATAAATAATTATTCCCCAATATGGTGGTCAGTTCTATTTTGAGGTTCAAATCTCATGCAATGCTAAAGATAAAGGATGAAATATCCCAGTAGCTTGGTGTGGGTCATTGACATTGGAAAAAATGAATAAATATTCATTTTTCTAAGATATATTCATCGTTTTTCAAGAGTTTGAAGCTAGGGGAAGGAGGAATGGGATTACCTCTTGCAACGTGGTTGTTTGATTTTTTTTTTTGTATCCTTGGTTTTTTATTGCTCATGACACTCTTAGAATCACCTGCACACAATAAAACACATACCCTTCGCATTCCTTAAGAATAAAACTAATAAGATGCATCCAAATTAATATCCCATTCATTACCAAAATAACAACAAGTCATTAGAGGGAAAACTGAATTCATTTGTATTAAATCAATAGGAAAACAATACTTGCAACCTTATCGCTTGTGGTACTAAACTCCTCCAACATCTAGGTTCTCTCTCCTTCACCCTTAGTCTTTGATCACCAAATCCTTTAATGAATGAATACTTGTTCTCTTTCTCTAGTGTTTTGGCATCCTCTCACTCTCCAAATTGTTCTCACAAGTCCTACCCCAAATTATTCTTTTATAGATTTGGATTTGGGTGGAAAATGTGAGAATCCTAATGTGGAAGACAAATCCCAATTAATTGATATTTTCAAACTTTTCTTTGCACTTTATCTCCATTTTTAAACTTTTCATGTATAATTAAGCTTTTCAAATATTAAATACACTTTTTCACGCATTTTCCTCCACTTTGAGCTTATGGTGACCTTTCTTTGCTCAAATTTAGCAACCTAATGACCATGGTTTCCTCTTTAGGCCCTAATAAGTAATCATTCACACCTTTATTTGGGGAAAGGTAGCGATTAGGCCATGAAACAATGGTTTTATTTAGTTTCGTAGCTCAGTATTCATGTTGAAGATGGAAATGGCATCTACTTCCAACCTTCGACAAACAAAGGTGTTATATATTTTTACAACATGTAATAATATAGTATATATGGGATAATAATGTAGGAATTCAATCTACGGGACAAGGATGATCTCCTTCATTTATAATTGTAGACCACCTTAATTAATGCTTGAGAAAATTGAGGGATTTTTCTCTTCACCATATTTAAAGTTTTCATTTCTTAGAGTCGTACAATATGACATCAATAAATTATATTCCTTGTTGATCTAGGTGATTTAAATTGACTAGGAGTGAAATTAGTCCCTTGGACCAACATGCATTGAACCAGGAATCTTGGGAAAAACCTCACTCAATCACGTGATTGATTGGGAGGATTAGATAGGAATCCTTTTCAATTATAAATAGTAGCATAGTTTATAGGTTATAAATTTAGAATTTTCATTCATTTCTCTTGATATTGTTTTTAGACTAATTTGAATTGTACTTAGATGGAAAATTTATGCCATGTTGTTTTATGGAAATTATTGAATAAATAGTATTTTTTTTGTTGAATATTTGAGTGTTGTGTGTATTCAAGGGTTCCAAGAACTTTCTTGAGTAGGTACCAGTAAAGGAGAGTACTAGGAACCTCTATGATCTTTTCCTTTCGTAACATTTGTTATTTTTTCTCAAGCAAAAAACTTTTTGTAGTAAACACGACTTAGGTTCATTTTTATCAATTATGTTATTTTCATACATTTCTTCATATCACTTTCAATTATTTATTTCATGAATTTATATAATACCCTTACTAGAGTGATCCAATACCAAGCAAGGAGGATAAAATGTGTCATTGTCTTTGAAAACAATATTGATGATAGGTGTATGTATAATGAAGGGATGAAAGTGAAACCATATCAACACACTCATTACCAAGAAAGTTCCCAAGAAAGGAAAGAATATTTACATCAACACCATCGAGGAATAGTATGGAATAATAAAAAATAGAATCATGGATAATTGCATAACACAAACATTATTTGGGAAGATATTATCAAAGACCAAAAACTACAAGAAATTGGAGAAGTCAAAATCAAAACACATGGAATCAAAATTATGCAAGAACAATATATAAAGGATTAAGAATTAAAACAATTTAACTTGGATGGATACATCATCATCAGTGAAATAAAAACAGCATGAATATAAGGAAATCCTATTACTTGGTTTCATGAAATTTATTTCTAGGAGAATACAATATTAGAGAAGGATCGTTCGATTTCCTCTTTTAAAAGATTCTTGCAAAAGAATCAATTGTTCCTTCCACAACGCAAATTTGGACACTAAAAATATGACATTTCAAAAGTTCTCTCTATTTCTTACAATGAAAATTTAGAGGCTTCACTCCAAAATAAAATAAGCGTCAAACCAACATTCTCAGTTTTTTCCTTGATGATAGAACTATGAAGAGTGATGGGGAGATAAATATTATGGACTCCAAGAGAATTATTGATCGACCCTTTGATTAAATTCACCTATAGGAGAAGGAATACAATCATGAATTTTATGTTAATGCTTGTAATGTATAACGAGAGGTCTTGGTGCAATCATTTCGGAAGTGTCAATCGACACTTCTCTCTTCTCTTCCACCTTTATAACTCTATGATGAAGGATGTGTTATCTGAATCTTCTACGGGAATTATGTGATGGAGTATGGTTCATGGAAATATTCTATATTAATTATGTGGCATAGGAAGTGTCGTTACTCCCATCAACGAAATTTGTATGATGGAGAAAGTGCCAGCCGACCCTTCTGGGTAATTCTTCTTTACTTCATTTTGAATAAGGGGTTCTAATTTAGGATGCATCTTCCTTAAGGGATGCTGAAACAGTTTGAATCCTGCTTTAATTGGGACTACATGTTGTATAATTCGGGTGTCGTAAGTCTTAATATATCCATATGTCCAAGAAAAGACATCCTTATATTGTTTAAACAAGCTAATGAACTTGCTTCTTTCCCCTGGTGAGCAGCACTTTCCCAAGTTTACATATTTGGCTTCTGCTTGTGACCCCAAATTCACCAGCTCAAATTGCATAGATGAACTATGCGTTTTGAAATTTGTTGGTATTATGAACTTGTTATCCAGATCAAATGTTCCTTCCAAGCTTCTAACCCCTTTCAGTATGAAGTTCCCATTTTGGAGATTTGCTTGATGTTCCTCATCATCAATTACAGACCCTTCGAAATTCTCATCATTAGTTAGGAACTCTAGGATTTGTGGATCATCATTGAACACTCTCATATTAGTGATTTTGTCTATTACAACAGGTCTGAAAACCAATTCAATTGTACATCTATTATTAGTAGGAACAAGCCTTGCAACTGAAGTAGCTAACAAGTCAGCTGCTACATTTTTCAACCTAGGAATTGAATTAATATTAAACGCATCAAAATTTACTAGGAGGTCCCAAACTTCGCTTTGATAGCCTTTTAAATGTGGTGATAAACAATGAATTGTATTTCGCACCTGTTTAACTATAATTTCTGTGTTGGAGCAGGGTCCCGCAGCTACAGAAGAAGCTGCTAGTTTTGGCGGAATGATAAGCTTTGGCGGAAAGAAGTTAAGACAGAGCTACGACGTCGTAGCACGTTTCCAGCTGGAGAGCAGAGCCAAAAACTGTGACTTTTTGAGATACGAAAGTCAAAGAAAGGAAACGGTACCTGAGCGGCCGAGAAGGGAGAGCTCACCCACTGCATTGAAGGCAGCGGCGGAAGACAGGAGGGCTCAGCGACCCTCATAAAGAAGAAGGAGCAATGAGGCTCAAGCATTGAAGACAAAGGACAGAAAAGAGAAGCGGTGCATAGTACCCATGGTCAGTGCCGGGAAGCATGGAAGACTGCAGAGAGCTGTGGTGTGATGGGAAGCGGCTACCTCAAGGACAGAGAGGACCGACTGTCACTAATTAGGGTTTGGGTTACTGTTGGGACAGGCCCACAGTGTTGTAAATGCAAGACCTTCGGGCTGCTTATAAAAGAATGTAATTTTGTATTGAAAAATGTTAGCTAGTTGGTTGGGTAGACAGTAGACAGTCGTGATTAAAATAGGCAATAAGGATAAGTAGACTGTTGTAAAAGCCGAGCTCTAGTTCTGGTCTTAGCTGTAGCAATCTTACTAAAACCAGTAGCTGGCTTATAGAGCATGCATGTAACGATCCGCAGGGATCAACTGAGAGAGAAGAGTATATTGTAAGAGAGCAATATAGAGAGAAGAGAGATCTAAGAGAGAAGATCTTGAGCTGCATATGCGGTGCAGCAGAACTGTGTTTTACCTTCCCCTTGAGCTATAATATGAGATACGAAAGTCAAAGAAAGGAAACGGTACCTGAGCGGCCGAGAAGGGAGAGCTCACCCACTGCATTGAAGGCAGCGGCGGAAGACAGGAGGG
>LPNX010774591.1:483287-562237 GCA_001517045.1 Pseudotsuga menziesii
TAGAGATGGCAATGAAACTAGAGGCTTCACCTTTAGCAGAAACTAGTACATGTAATGCCCCGGTTTTGACCCCGTTACATTAGATGTATATGATGTATATATTGTAATGATCATGGTGGGGAGCTAAAGGCCAAATCCCCACCATTGATCGGTAATGCTATGTTTTGGATTTAATTGTCACCGAAGGTCTATCGGGGCATGCGGCATATAATATGTGGGCCATCATGTAAATATGCATCATAATTAATTAATGGACACAACCAGCTACGGTCGCGGCAACTAAATCGAATGGGGCATGATTTCCTAAGGATAAGGGGGGGGTGAAATATTTAACCTATGGGTCAATGGGGAAAATCCAAATGTCTATGAGAAAACCCATCAAGATGTCAACTACCTTTCTTGTCTTTTTCCCCAATCATTTATTTCTGCCAGAATGTGGTTGAGTTAGTTATTGCATGGAATGGGAAGAGTATGGACAAAAATTTGAATTGGGCAGAGACCCATTTTTGAAAAACGTGTTCTGACTTCCTTGGCAAGGAAAATGCCCAAAAATGTAGGCCATTCTGCTAGGCATCCACGTTTTTCAGTTTCCTCACGTTTTGGGAGCAGCTGGAGTTTTTCCTGTGTTTTTCCTTCCACGTTTTTGGCTGTTGACTTCATTTTTCCCATGGATGGGAGGTCGTTTTTGTAGTGCTGGGGATTAGGTTGTCTTCCTTACATTTTTGGAGCTGCTGGTGCATTTTCCATTCACGTTTTTGGAAGTTTCATGTGTTTTTACCATGGCTATGAAGAGCCATTCACGTTTTTGGCTGTCTCACTGACTATTGGTCTCACACACAGACTATTTGGGGCGTTTTCCCCTACTGTGAGTTGTGTTCACTGATAAGCTTCAGGACTGTGTGTTTTTCCCCATGTTGTGAGTTGTTTTTGCTGTTGCGTATGGGGCTGTGTAATTCGTTTTTCCCTGCTTAAGCTATGAGAGCTGAATTAATTGCCGGAGTGCAATTGTTGGTCTTCGGACTGTATTGGTAGCAAGGATGTGGGCTGAGTTTTGCTTGATAAACCTGGTGGCTAGAACCACACAGACAGAGCTAGAGGGCTGACCTTCTTCTCCATCACCCCTGAATAGCACTGGAAGGGAATGCAGGGCCTGGGGGACTGTGTAGCAGAGAAGGGACTGATTCCTTGTGTTGGGTGTGGATGGGTGTCTTAGAGGTCAGGCTAGTTCTGGTGTGGGTATTCTTGGCTCTATAATGAGCTCACCAGCTTAGCAATTTGCCTTCTCCAACTCCTTAATGGCCTGATAAACCCAACTTAGTTGGCTTGGCTGTGTTTTGGTTACCTTTGGCTATGTGTCAGCCTGCTAGTTCCATTATTCCTTGGAGAATCATGCCCAGCTCGGGGGTGGCAGCGTTGCTGAGAGATTGATGAGCACGCTGGCCTATGGTTGGGTGGAACGTTGCAGCGACGTAGCTGGTTGCGGATCGAGTTCTTCATAAGATAAGTGCTCTTGTGTAATTTACCTCTGCAATTCTATATTTACTGTAATGAAAATGAAATGAACATGATAAATGCATGATGAATGAATGCTGGCTTAAATGTGTGATGTTTCCGCTGTGTATGATGAATAAATTGCATCCGTGAATGATTAATAATTCTGTGTGCATATTCTAGTTCAAATTCTCTTTCAGCATTCTGTTTTAGGCAATTTTTAAGCCTGTACATGTCCATGGGGCGGTTCGCCCGGTCTGATAAAGCTAGTAGATTGCGTCCTCTTTGCCGGTCAGAGGCATGGGGACGTGACAGTACAGGCATGACAACTCTACAGACCCAGTTGGCCAACCTCACGTTACAGATACACAAACTTAAGAAAGGGAAAGAGGTTATGCAAGACATATGGTGCATAAAGTGTAGAGCATAGGGTCATACCAAAGACAACTGTCCAGTCTTTGCAGAATATTTAGCGTCAGGGGCTCCTAACCCCTTACCACGAACACAAGGGCCATGGTGTGAAATATGTAAAACACAAGGACATCCACCTCAGCAATGCCCTTTGCTTCAGAAGTATGTACAGACACCTAAGAATCTATACTGTGTCTTTTGTAAATCCGTCGGGCATGATGAACAGGACTGCCGAGCCTATGATCTCATGTTAGATAGAAAACATGATGTGTACAGAGTCCAAGCAGACACACAGGGTCCAGTAGCAGGACCTCAGTCAGATCAGGCTTACGGAGGATGAGGAGGAGGATGAGGAGGACCTCAGTCAGATCAGGCTTGCACGTGGAGAAGGATTTGGCCGAGGAGGAGGTTTTGGCCAAGGTCGCGGGCCAATCACTTGTTATAATTGTGGAGTTGTAGGACACTATGCTAGGGACTGTCAGAATGCCACTACTACTTGTAACTACTGCAAATCTTATGATCATACTATAGAGGAGTGTCCTATCTTGATAGCTAATATCAAAGACCCTAAACCAGCCGCACACCAGAACATCCAACTTATCATTGCTGAGCAGGCAGAACCAGAACCAAGAGTCAATATTGTGACTCGGAGCGGTGCTTCCACCAGTGGCACATCGCAGGAGACCGGAAAGAACACAAGTCATGAGTGGGTGCGCAGAGCTCCTAGTAAAGCAACAACACTCGACCTACAGCAGAATAAAGAGACCTTTCATGAAGCCAAGGATTCCTTTGATGAACCTACACTATCAGGATCGCAGGTACCGCCGTCTAGGAGCGTACCGTAGCAAGCACCTTGTGGCGATAGCCCTGAGCAAGCACAGCAGGCTACCACATCGGGAAGATGCGACGAGGATGAATCGACAGGAAGTGTACAATCCTTCCTGCACAGCTGCTTGAAACTTCTGAGAAATGACAAAGCTGTCGGTGAGCTACAGCGCATGATAGATCAGTGTCAGCAAGCCTCTCTCTCGGGCAGTGCACACTGTGCTGTCCATAATATTACAAGACATACAAGGACCAGAAGAGAGATGAAATTCACAGCGCAGATTGGCGAGTTTGAAATGGATGAAGTCATCTTAGATCTGGGCTCAGAGGTGAATTTTCTAACTAAGCAGACATGGGAATAGATGGGTAGTCCTCAGTTAGCCCTATCGCCTATCCACCTGAGATTAGCTAATCAGCAGCGAGTATCACCATTGGGTCGACTACCGCAGGTGCCAGTTGATATTGACGGAGTTCGTACTTTTTCGGACTTCGAGATTATAGAAATCATTGGCGACATTCGACCATATCCAGCACTATTAAGTATTGATTGGACGATTGGTAGCAAAGTTGTCATTGACCTAAAGAGAAGACAAATGACCTTTGAGGATGCGCAGATCCGGGTCATCGCACCGCCTGATCCTTACCAAGGTCCTAGATATATCGAACCTATCCGAGCAGAGGAGGAGGCACATAACATCGATAGTCTCTACCAGATGACTGCGAACCAGAATGACTACATCAATCCAACCGCAGAAGGGAACATTAGTTGGCGATGCGACAGCTCATGCCCATCGGATTCTGATGTTGGTCTAGAAAACTGGCAGAACATAATTTACGAAGTCTCAGCGCGCAGATGTACGTTTATCAGTAAGTCACTACGGTGGATTGGCGCAGAGACCGCTGAGATTCCATCATATCATGCTCTGACGGATATCTAGGATTTTTTTGAACAGTTTGAGCAACAAATTCCTTATGAACAGAGGATCCCAGCTATGGACCTTGCAGTTCGAGCTACACCTGCAAGATGGTGGTATGCGCATAAAGAGAATATCGCATCATGGGATAATATAAAAAGACTGATGGCGATCAGATTTTCTGACGACAGAGAGTATGTCCAGCAAAAGTACACAGGAGAAACTGACCCCAGGGTACACATTCAGACATGTGAACAGAACTGGTCGGACATTCCAGAGGATGAATGGGTTCACAGATTCATTCACACATTGGACACGGTTCCAAGGAATTGGTATACAGAGACCGAGCTACACAAGGGGACGACCACATGGCCACTTATGACAGACAGCTTCCTACTCACCTTTGTGTTTGAATCAGAACATCCAAGTGTTGCTCAGGCCCTAGACATAATCAAGATCAAGATATTTGAGGACTGTACCATCTCAATGCAGGCTCAACCTGAGTGGGCCACCCAGTTGCAAGATGCGCTAGAATGCTATAACTTCGCAACAAAGCCAGACAATGAGGAGGAGGATGAGGACCCTCGCAACACCAACATTCCGGAGTCAGAAGGGACTCGCGATGTGGAGGGACCACAGTTAGAGATTCCAGCAATCACTGAGCCCATCAAGATTAAAAAGATCAATATTGGCACAGACACAGAACCTAAATTTGCCTTTATTGGAGACTATTGGAATGATGAAACAGTCGGACAGATTGCAGATCTGCTACATGACTATCAGGACCTATTTCCCACCAAGTTCATAGAGATGAAGGGAATAGTTGGAGACCTGGGAGTCATGAGGATACCATTAAAGGAGGATGCTAGACCAGTTAAGCAGCGCCCATATAGATTGAATCCGCGCTACAAAGAAAAAGTAAAGGACGAAATTGATAAAATGCTAGCAGCAGGCATCATTGAGCCAGTAGAGGAAAGCGAATGGGTTAGCCCTATGGTAGTGCAAGAGAAGAAAACAAAAGGGGACATCAGGATCTGTGTTGATCTGCGAAAACTCAACGATGCATCACTTCATGATCCATTTCCAACACCGTTCACTGATGAAGTATTAGACAACGTGGGAGGACAGGAGGTCTACTCCTTCACCGATGGGTTTTCAGGCTACCATTAGATCAGAACACATCCAGAAGATCGATCCAAGACCACCTTTGCAACAGAATGGGGCTCGTTCCAGTATACGGTAATGCCCTTTGGTCTTAAGAATGCACCAGCTATATTTTCTAGAGTAGTAGTTGCTGTCTTTAAAGAATACATCCATAAGTTCTTAGAAGTATATTTTGATGACTGGACTGTATTTGGGCTAATCGATAAGCACATAGGATATCTAAGACTGATGTTAGAGAAATGTAGGCAGTACCAAATTTCTCTAAACTTGAAGAAATGTATATTTTGTGCACCATTTGGTATTTTGTTGGGCCACATTGTTTTTAGACAAGGCTTGATGGTAGACCCCGCGAAGATCGCTATCATTGTAAACCTTCCAACACCCAACTCAGTCAAGCAACTGAGGACAGTACTTGGTCATACCGGGTACTACAGAAAGTTCATCAAGGGCTACGCAAAGATTACAGCGCCGATGGAGAAGTTGCTAAAGAAAGATGTAAAATTCCTATGGAATGAGGAATGCCAGCAGAGTCTAGACATACTTAAGGAGAAGATGGTTACAGCACCCATCCTAGTATTTCCTGACTGGACTAAGCCATTTCATGTACATGTGGATGCATCCAGCATCGCATTAGGAGTCGTCTTGACACAACCAGGAGAAGGGGATCTTGACCATCCCATCGCATATTCCAGCAGAAAGCTATCAACAGCAGAAAAAAACTACACCACAACAGAAAGAGAGGGCTTAGATATGGTATATGCGCTGCAGAAGTTCAGGCACTATCTATTGGGCACCTCGTTTAAAATGTTTACTGACCATTCCGCATTAAAGTACCTAGTCAATAAACCAATGTTAGGGGGGAGAATCTGCAGATGGTTACTCCTCTTCCAGGAGTATGATTTTGAAATCATTGTGAAACCAGGAAGACTGAATGCAGGACCGGATCATTTGTCGCGGTTAGACTCAGGAGAAGAGCCAAGTAACCTAGAAGACAATCTGCCAAATGCGCCGTTGTTTTCCATACAGATCG
The DNA here is from genome assembly GCA_001517045.1 of Pseudotsuga menziesii. Classification (NCBI taxonomy): domain Eukaryota; kingdom Viridiplantae; phylum Streptophyta; class Pinopsida; order Pinales; family Pinaceae; genus Pseudotsuga; species Pseudotsuga menziesii. The sequence continues at coordinate 489,123 of LPNX010774591.1, forward strand.
CAGACGAGTACTATGCCGACATTATTCAATTCCTCACCACAGGAGTAGCACCTAACGAGTTTACTAAGCAGCAAAAGAAGCAGTTGGTTGTTAAAGCAGCAGACTTCACCCTCATCGCAGGACACCTATACAAGTTAGGTCCGGGTGAAGTTCTGCGCAAATGTGTGATGCCGCACGAAAAAGACGATATTATCAAAGAGGCTCATTCAGGAACCGCAGGAGGACATTTCGCAGGAAAACTGACTGCGCAGAAAATCCTGGAGGCAGGATTATGGTGGCCTACATTGCATAAAGACACCAAGGACTTTTGCAGATGCTGCGATATCTGCCAAAGGGTAGGAAAACCCTCGCGACGCGATGAAATGCCGCTGCGACCGCAGGTCACGTTGCGCGCATTTGACAAATGGGCTATAGATTTTGTGGGTCCTATCAACCCACCAGGAAAGCGCACTGGTGCGAGATATATTATCACTGGAACAGAGTACCTCACCAGATGGGCAGAGGCCAAAGCAGTAAGAAATTGTGATGCTGCTACAGCTGCACAGTTCCTTTTTGAAAACATCATCAGCAGGTTTGGATGCCCAGTAATTTTGATGAGTGATCAAGGCACACATTTCGTGAACAGTACTATTGAGGCATTAACAGAATAATTCTAGATCCAGCACCATAAGAGCACTCCCTACCACCCGCAGGCTAATGGTACAGTGGAGGCCTTCAATAAGATTTTAGAAAATGCTCTTACTAAGATCTGCAATAGCCAGAGGAATGATTGGGACCTCAGAGTTAACGCTGTCTTATGGGCGTACAGGACCACATGTAAGAAACTTACGGGACACACACCTTTCAGCTTAGTATATGGATAGGAGGCTATTATGCCTATGGAGTATATTCTTCCCAGTTTAAGAATCGCTCAGATTACCGGGATGATTGATACAGACACAGTCGAAGCAAGGCTAGCACAGCTGCTTGCCTTAGAAGAGAAGACAGGTTCATCGTTGGATTCCATCAGAAAGTGCAGAAGGCCCGAGAAAAAGCTTTGCATGACAGACACATTAAGAATAAGACTTTCTAGATCGGAGACCTGGTGCTCCTCTATGACAGCAAATTCATCAAGTTCCCAGGGAAGTTTAAGACACATTGGCTAGGGCCATATCAAATACAGCAAGTCACAGAGGGAGGTGCCGTTCAGCTCAGCCAGCTGAATGGGGAGCTTTTTCCCACATGGATTAATGGCAGTAGGCATAAGCCCATAGTGATAACCACCCCACCTCTTAACCAGCCGCAACGGTGCAGATGTCCAGTGTAGTTGAAAGGAGGCATCGCACTGGGAATGAGTCTACATCGATAGAAAAGAATGAGGAATGAGGAGTCGCAAAAAAAAAAAAATTGATACTGTTTGTTCGCGCAGGTGATGTGGAGTTGCATCGCAGCAGTAAGATGTTTCCCCTTGCCACGTACTCAGTTTGCAACTGACAGTGGGCTAGTCAAGTCACTGTCTGACAGGTAGTTAATGAAGAAATGACCGGTATCCCCTACCGTAGATTTGGCAATAGTATAATAAATTTTTCCAGATTTGGTAAATCTCCGACGACACCGATGCCTGTATATGCACGCTTTGAGGGACACGTGATCAGATCTCAGCAATTATGACGGATCAGAATGACGGGTAGGGTCTCGTCCAGGTAATTATGATGACCAACGGGTGTGACCCAGGATAACCGTTGCGTCCGGTAGTATGCCTTCGGCATAAAAGCAGACATCCTTCAAGTAGGAAGGGTACAGTTTCCAAATCTCGAGAGCTATGCAAGGTAGTGCTAAGTGTCCCCTGTGCAGAGCCAATTAAGTTACATAGTACAGTGACTTCCAGAGTTCGAAGCCACTACGCACCCAAAGTATTGAGCCAAGCGGATTCTGACTAAAAATGAACCTCTAGAAGGCATGTTGAGACGTTTTGACCCTGGTGACCGTAGATCTGCCATGACGACGTCGCCCAGGGTTGTGAAATTAAGTACAGCACAAGTTAGACAGTCGCTAAGGATGAAGAGTCAAGCGCCAGAAGTAGAAGTTGTCACCAAAGTCTCTGCTAAGGAGAAGAAGAACGCCGAGCCGATCACTGAAGATAAGAAAGCAGAGCAGAAGAAATCTCCCGCTAGGTGGAAAGTAAAAATGAGAAAAAGAAAGCAACTGGAGAAAGTCGCTGACCTATCTGATCAGCTAAGAGAAGCACGAAAGATTGCGGAGGTACTGAAACAAAAACCTGAGGGTCAGAGGTAGCATGTGGATCTGGACCACTTCGAAGAGAAGAGAAGTGGAAGAAGACTACAAACCCAGTGGAGGGGAGACTTCCAGAACGAGGACAAAGGCTTGTTCTCGGAGCGGAGTTCATGGGTTGCTTCTTGTCCATCCACAAGGCTCTAGAAGGAAGGAAATGTTTGAGAAGGCTGGAAGATACAGATTTTCCTTGTGATAAAAGTTCTAACCCAGATAAAAAGGAAAGGATATCTGTGGAACACTTCTCAAACACTATAGCGTTCATAAAGAAGAAAGAGCAAAGAGAGCGAAACCGTGACTATAGGCAGAAAGGATAAGAGAGCCTAGCGAACTAAGTTACCGAAATCCCAAGAGAACGTGTCGAGGTAATGAAGAATGAAGTCGAAGGACTTCGGCAGAAGTTGCAGAAGACTTCGTAGGAGGCGAAGGAGAAGCTACAGCAGGAGAAACCTGTTGCAGGTGGCTCGAGGACGAGCCACAAGTAAGTGTTAGGGGACTGTTGGAGCAGGGTCTTGCAGCTACAGAAGAAGCTGCTAGTTTTGGCGGAATGATAAGCTTTGGCGGAAATAAGTTAAGACAGAGCTACGACGCCGTAGCACGTTTCCAGCTGGAGAGCAGAGCCAGAAACCATGACTTTTTGAGATACGAAAGTCAAAGAAAGGCAACGGTACCTGAGCGGCCGAGAAGGGAGAGCTCACCCACTGCATTGAAGGCAGCGGCAGAAGACAGGAGGGCTCAGCGACCCTCATAAGGAAGAAGGAGCAACGAGGCTCAAGCATTGAAGACGAAGGACAGAAAAGAGAAGCAGTGCATAGTACCCATGGTCAGTGCCGGGAAGCATGGAATACTGTAGATAGCTGTGGTGTGACGGGAAGCGGCTACCTCAAGGACAGAGAGGACCGACTGTCACTAATTAGGGTTTGGGTTACTGTTGGGACAGGCCCACAGTGTTGTAAATGCAAGACCTTTGGGCTGCTTATAAAAGAATGTAATTTTGTATTGAAAAAGGTTAGCTAGTTGGTTGGGTAGACAGTAGACAATCGTGATTAAAATAGGCAATAAGGATAAGTAGACTGTTGTAAAAGCTGAGCTCTGGTTCTGGTCTTAGCTGTAGCAATCTTACTGAAACCAGTAGCTGGCTTATAGAGCATGCATGTAATGATCCGCAGGGATCAACTGAGAGGGAAGAGTATATTGTAAGAGAGCAATATAGAGAGAAGAGAGATCTAAGAGAGAAGATATTGAGCTGCATATGCGGTGCAGCAGAACTGTGTTTTACCTTCCCCTTGAGCTATAATAGAAAACACAGTTCTGTGGACGTAACTTCCATCCTGGAGGTGAACCACGTTAAAACCTGTGTTATGCGACTGGTTTATGTGTTATGTTTACTTATGCATTGCTCAGTTATTTCATGGACTTTGTTGCAGTTTAATGGATGAATGTATTAATCAGTTCACCACAGCACAGAAGGATAATCATAAGTTAAATGCCTTTGGCATTTTGTATGTGTTTCATTTATGTTTGCGTAAACAGCTACTGGTTGCAGTATTGAATAGCTTTGTATGTTAAGTCTTGCATGTCGACCCGAGCAACGCTAAGTGTGCTAAACCGCGGAGGTAGGATATCACAGAGAGGTGATACCGCACTGGCAGAGAAGCTGCGGTGTGCGATACCGCAGGTTGAGGACTTCGCGTTGGGCAGGAGCTGCATGTCGCACGATGCGCGGTGTTGCGGTAAGGCTGGAGATATCGCAAGTCAGGGGAAGTGCGCATCATAGAGAAGGACCGCATGGTGGTGTAAAGGAACATCTCGCGGCTAGAAGAGTTGCGCGACAACGGGATCGCGTGACGCGAGCAAGAGGTTGCGCGATGCACAGACACAGAGGGAGATCTTGTAGCCAGAAGAGCTGCGAGCCGCAAGTAGGATTGCGACAGAACCTGGTCCAAGACGCTTGAGTCCTTGGCCAACCCATTAGAATCACTTCGGGTGAGACTTCAGGCCGCTGTGCGATCTGTCTCCGAAAGGGCCAGTGAGCTAGGGGTGTTGTTGGTTGATTATAGTAAACCCGGGTCTGCCCATGCAATCAACATTCTAAATCACCATAAACCTTTAAATTTTTTACTTTGAACTCAATTTCCTTTTTCAAGCCTTGGACTAATGCTTCATACTCAGTTGTGTTATTGGTACATTCAAATTCTAATCTACAAGAAAGAAAAATTTTATTGTTTTCTGGATCAATCAGGATACAGCCAGCTCCTGATCCTTCCTGAGTTTTTAAACCATCAAATTATAAAACACAAAACCTATCTGCTAGTTCTACTGTACTAGTGCTACTTTCTACATCAAATACTAAGTTAACTATGTTACAGTCAATTTTATCAGCCCGTGAAAATTGAAGGAGCTCGGGATACGTATCTAATCCATTGTTGGATTCTTCTGCTTGGTAATTTCCCAGTTCAAGTTCAATCAAATAAATTCCCAAAATTGAATGTGAAAACTTTACTGGTTCATTCTTCCCTTCTAGTTGCGTCACATTATATTTCATATGTGGTTCCCTTAATACTTTAATCTGATTTTGACAGTTGTTATAAGGAAACCATAAATGTGACCAGTCAGTAGCAAAATATCCATCTAATTTCGCAGACCAGTCCCTTCTCAGAATTAGGCCATAAGCCTCGGGTATATCCAATACCATAATGTCTATAAATTGGCACACTCATTCGTCTGCAACTAATCGTATCAGTACATCATTCATCTCTCCCACTACCTTCACTGTTGTTCTGTCTAATTGTATGATTTTTCCTGCAGAAGGCATGGGCTGTCCATTTATCCTTTTACAGACTCAAAGAGGCATAACATTTTTAGTTGCTCCAGAGTCTACCAGACAGTTTTGCACATTGTGATTAAAGATCTCAAAAGTGAGTAGAAATGGTAATGTTCTGGATTTAGATTTTCCCCCTTATACTTGTTTCACTGATCTCTTCCTCGGACTAAATATTTTCTTGGGGTTTATGTATGGGTACATCAAAGGCTTCCAAGAGATTCTTTCTCTGTTGTGGTAAATTACACATTTCGAACAAAGAAATATTGGCTTTAGTCTATTTTATATCCTCTATTATATCATACCCCATCTCACACTCTGTTGAACTTTTCTTGATACTTTCTACCTTATTTTCTACAGCTTTTACTATCTTATTGATTGAGGGGAAATTATGCCTTGTTATGACCAAATCAGGTATAGTATGAGTATTATTTCTGATTTTCTTCACATTCTCCTGAATTTTCTTAATCTTGGGAAGTAATGAATTATCTTCAATCAGAGGACCCTTGCTTCTTGTTGTAACATTTACAGCCGACAATTGTATTTTCTCAGTAGGTTCTTCATCCTCTAACCCCAACATGGGTGCAAGATCCCACAAAACCATGGCGGTTTCCTCCGATGCCTCCTCTGATCTATGAGCCTTTTCCTCTTCGGCCACAGTTTCTATTAACTTAAAATCCAGCAATTGATTCATAACCAAATTCATGAGGTTAATCCACTGTGGGAAGTTCCTTTCTAAGTGAGGCTGTTGATGAAATGTACAAAAATTTTCCATTCCAAATTCAGTTAAATTCATAGAAGGACGGACTGTGTGTGGGCAATTGGGATGGGCCACTTTCATCTCTTCTCTTGTAATAAGGCTTGAATTGTTTCTTGGCTTTCTTCTCTTTCTCCATGTCAACAATTTTGTTAGATAACTTTTGTACCATTTTGACCACATTTTCTAATTCATGAGAATGTTCATCCTTGGGCCTTGTAAAAAACAAAGGTTTCTTGGCACCAAAATTTCTTATTTCTGGTTCTACAGAATATTTATTTACACTTTCAAGTTCAGCTTCTATTTTTTCATCCTCCTCATAAGTTTCCACCAAGGAAGGATTTACTGATATTTTAAGAAACATTGCTACGTCGGACCCAAGTGTCGAAGTGTAATATTCAATTAAGGTCTCTTCAGCAAGCTTTATGGTAGCACTGAAATTATTTAAATGCATGGAAAACCTTTGACTAAAATCTTGCACTTTCTCTTTATTTTCCTTCCTTAGAGCAAGTAATTCCTTTATCAAGGCAGTCGTAGTTCTTTGGCTACCAAACTTGATCTTAAACGATCTTTCAAAAGTATTCTAGTCAGTGATTGAATTTTCATGTAAGCCAAAATACCATGACATTGCTTTACCTTTAAGAGTGTGCAGGAATAATCTGCACACTACATCTTCATGCTCTACATCCAAACCTTCTAAGGATAAGAAAAATATCTGCAGGTGGTCATCTACATGAATTCCTTCTCCCAAATCAAATTTAGGAAATAAATTTTCAGGATTATGTGGTAAAGCATGTAATGGAGGTGTCAGGGCGAGTGGAGACCTGGCCATCCAAGCTAGTGGTGGATTAGGCTAATTTGCATTCGGATTCAGAGGTACATTTTTTGCCATGATTTGTCGAGGAGATTGAGGTGGGGATTGGAAAGGAGATTGAAACGGAGACCAAAGAGGTGAACCGTACGGGGATTCAGGTCCCAATTGGTTAAGAGGTTGGTCAATTTCTTGTAAGGATAAATCTACCAACTCTTTGAAATTTCCTACCAGACCGAATTTCCTGTGTAAATCGGATCCCTTCTACGAGCTTGGTAAGTCTGGAATATTTGGCAATCCTCCTAGATTTTTTGCATATGATCTTGTAATTCTCCTTAAATCATTTAATACTTCAAAAGAAATGGGCTAAAGGTGCTATCAAACTTCTGAATTAGGGTTAAATCTTCCTTGGGGAATGGAGCCTTTGGGAAAACTAGTTTCTGAACTATCATTGGTGAAATGATCTTGAGAAAATGGATTTCCTCGGCTAGCCATGCACCGGCAGCCCTCCTTCTAGTGCCAAAACTGTTGATGCCTGGAAAATCCCAGGTACCGACAGTAGGGATTCTCCCCAATAACCGTTCCCAATTAGATAATTTATCATTTGGTGTGGGGAATCCATCCAGTTAGCGGCCCAACTACCGAAGAATTAAATGAGAGTTTAAATCTTATTTTACCGGTTGCGTCCTGGTCCACCATTTATGTGTTTTTTTTTATGTTTTATAAATGATATGCAAGTGCCTAAATTGAATGCAGATGATCAAGAAGCAAAGACTTCACAATGTGATGTGTAGGTTCTTACCTCTCATCTTATCCCCTTTGTTCCTGAATCACAGAAAGAAAATAACAGTTATGCTAAACTAAATTATCCTATATAACCTATCCTTACGAAGCAAGATTATTATTTGTATGAGTAATGTACTGCATTTTTTGCACAAAGAATTTTATAGGTAGCTGATAAATTCGGAATACATAAACACGATAGAAAATTAACATAGAGATAGTTCATTGTTTGATAAAGCATTCATTACTCATTTGTTGCATAATATTCATAACAAGGAAAGGAAATCATTCACAACATAGAAATAGTTCAGAAGTTAGAACGATCTCACGGATTTGTAGAGTAAGCTAAAACAAAAATAGTTATATATTCATCCATCTACACAGCATGCATTTGAAACTCCAACATCTCCTTCTGCAACAGAATTTTGATCCTCTTTATTATAACAAGTATTTCGCATATTACAGCTAGAAAAATCTATCTCTCATTCGACTCTACCTATATTTATACATTTGCAAAATGAATTTTGGTCTCCCTGCCCTTTGGGATTCCTCAAATTTCAATTACATAAATTTTGTCTTTAGTGTGTTCAAAAATAAATACAAAATATTAAAAATATATCCATGTATGAATAGGACAAAACCACCCAAGTGGATCCAGTCAAACTATTTATGAATAGCTTCTAGGTTGAAGCATCTAAGGCAATTGTCTCGAACTCTGTGGGCTCTAAAAATGTGACCGTGACCTCATGCTTGGACAACTGGCCTTTTATGTCTGCTAATCATGGAGGAGTCACTCTCAACAGATCTTCTGATAGACAGTTACTAACCACTGCTTGGGCCACAAAACTCTTTATCACATTTGCATTTAAACTTTTAACCAGTTGTATGCTTAAATCGTCTTCTTGCAATTTATCCTTCAGTTGCTTTAAGTGTTATTCATGTGTTGGAAACTCCAGAATCCTTTGTGCTAAAGAGGTATGACATTTGTTGTGAGTTATAAGCACCTTCTTGTAAAATTCTGCACATTTGTTCATTGTCTTTTCAACTGCTTCTATCAATCTCTCAGCAGCTCTACTACTGAAATTTACAATATCACATTCAATCTGCAAATTTTTCAGACTTTTAATAGGTGCACTTTCTGGATGCTCTCTATTTGTCTCTAGCCATGTTAGTTGGACTTATAGTGTCACAGCAATTTCCTGGTTTTTTCCTTTGAATTCAGTAGCCACAACTAATATTTCCTACATCCAAGCTTTGATCTTGAAAACGTCCTCTACTAGTTTAATCTGCACCTGATGTATCTTACCTCTAAGAAGAAGAGCATGCTCCTTTAGAGGAGCTATGTCTATCTTTCTTTCATTAGCAGCCTTCAGTAATACTTCTAAGGAACTATTTTGGGCTTCTAGTTCTGCAATCCGAGCTTTATACTGTTATGTCTGTTGGTCATATGCAGATTTCTACACTTCCATTTCCGCCATCTTACTTTCTAAAATCCTCTTTTCCCTATCAAGGATCATATTTAACTGTTTCAAATTATCCCTTTCTTCCCATAGGATTTGGTAGTCTTGTTGAAGCTTCTCATAGTCTAAAACAGTGGCTTCATATTTTCTCTTAGACTCTCGACCTACTCTTTCCTCCTTCCTTAAAACATCCTTCGTTTCTGCCATTTTACCTTTATAATGATCAAGGGTTTCAATGACCTTGCTAATATTATGAGCATTTGCAGTTGCAGTTACAACACCCATGGAGGCCATTTGTTTGGGATCTTCTTCTACATTTTTCACGACTACCTTCTCGGTCACTGTGGTGATTCCAGGTTGAGTTCCCATCTTTAAAGTCTTCTCCATTTTCCACACAATGGACTTCCTTTTGGGATCAAAAAATACATCCTCCAAGCATGCAACATCATGTTTTTTATACGGGGTGAATGGCACCAACCCTAATTCAACCATAGGGTTATGTCCTCCCGTAAGTATACTGCCTAAAGTGGAAGAGAGGTTCTCCAGGTTGTCTTGAGTAGGACTTTCTCCCTGATTTTAACCATCTAGGTCCTCTTGATCTTTCTTTCTTTGTTCTTCTATAAAATTTTCTTGATTTTGCACTTCCTATTCTAATTTTTGAGTTTCTTGAGCTATTGATTTTTCTAACTCTGCAATCTTCTCCAAGATAGCCTCTTCTTCCTTTCTCTTTTCTTTTTCCTTTTCTTTTCTGGAAGCTTCTTCTTCTTCTTTTTCTCGCTGAGCTTCTTTAGTTAGAAGTTTTCTTGCACCTTCTGCCAGTCTCCATGCAGTCTCTTCTTTTGCTTTTCTTGTGGCTTCTTCTTCTTGACCCTTTGATTCTAGATGGCTGTTGCTACTACCTTTAACTCCAGCTATTGTGGTATTTTTTTTTATCCGCTTGTTTAAAGCGGTCATGTTGCAGATATTCATGTATATTTCTTCATCCTTGTCCACATGGTCAATATATTCAAAATTTACCTTAAGGAGTACTCGATGGCTGCAACTTTAACCTGTAAGTCATTCCTGTGAAAGCTCTTTTCTCCAAAGTGAAAGCTTTCTAGTTCCTTAACGAACTCTGGGGCACTCTTGACTTTAGCACACTTATAACTCCCACATAAAAAGGTAGTGGTGGAAACATGGCTTTTTTCAAATCAAATAAGTGACTTCCAAAGCCATCCAAGAAAATTTGTCTCATAGCTTCCTTATGAACTATGTAATGTGTAGCATATCTTGAAAGCAATGAGGGTGCTTTAGTCCCCCCATACATCCTAAGGTATGTGCCTTCTTCAGAGACGAAGTAATCCCCAAAATATTTGATAGATGCCAAAGCTCCTTCAGATAGGCACTTACACTCCTGCAGAAAAATTAGTTGGTACAGAGGCATCGGGAACTCTTCATAGATTAGTTGGTAGTGGCTGTGGTATTTGTGGTCCCCCGGTATTTGATATGTTATGTAAATAGGAGATTTTCCTCCTTTCCACTGGCATTTGAGTCTCTCAAACGAGTGAAAGAAAAGTATGCAATCAGCCAAAAAAGATCCCATATAGAATTTGTGTCACGTCCCCATGCCTCCGACCGGCGAAGAGGACGCGACCAACACATCAAACACAGCCGGGCAAACCGCCCCATGAACATAATCAAAGAAATCAATGCTGGAATTAAAACTTACAAGCATACACAGATGCATAATGAATCAATATTCACCGGAAGCAAACATATTCATAAACCAGCATTCCACATGTTCATTATAATTCATTAATTGACATCAATATATCTATATATACAGAGATGGAATATAGACAGCAGCACTTATCTGTTGATGAAGACTTCACCCGCAACCAGCTACGTCGCTGCAACGTTCCACCCAACCATAGGCCAGCATGCTCATCAATCTCTCAGCACACTGCCACCCCCGAGCTGGGCATGATTCCTCTGGAATAAGGGTCAATTGCAGGCTTATACATAGCCAAGGGGACATAAACAACAAACCAACACAGCTGGGTTTCACAGGCTTTCAACAGACAAGCCAAGTCAGCACAGTCTGAAGACTAACCATTGCACTCGGGCAATTACTTAGCTATCACAGCTTAAACAGGGAGAAGAAATTCTGAGTCATTCTTGGCCCTATCGTGGCCAAAATGACTCTTCAAACGAAATTACAATAGTCCCAAATATGTAAGGAAGACCCCAGCAACACAGCCAACAACGTGGGAAAATAACAGTCCCAAAATGTATCAGTGAGCACAGCTCACAGCAAACGTGGGGAATACAGCCCATCCTGGGAAACAAAATCATGGAGAAAACACATAAATACCACACTGAGGAAGGGGAAAAATACCGACGTTCGATAGACACAGCACCCACGATTTCGCTGGGAAAAGAAAAACGTGGGAAAACCCAGAAATTCCTGTGCGTGAAAGGAAAAACGGGGGAAGAATCCCTCTGCGTGAGATTGCACAACAATGGAGGCCCTGCGTGAGGAGAAACAGCTCCATTTTTGTCCGTGGATGAACAATCAACAGCCAGGACGTGAAATTTCAGTGCGTGGGTGCTCAGCAACTCGTGGAGGCAAGAAAATGTCTGCCTGAGACCAAATCCCACCCCCAGCCTGTGCGTGAGGAGGATCCCAAAAACAAAATCGTGGTGAGAGTGAACTGGCCAAGGAAGAGTGCGTGAGGGAGAAGAATGGGCAGACGTGGGTGGAGTGGGCAGGTGGGCAAAGGACTGACAGTCCTGCCACCCCACTCCCAAAGGCATTAACTGTCTCAACCACCAACAGCCATTACTCCTCAGCTGCCCTACAAAACATTAAAGAGGTTGACAAGGGAAGATGGAAAATCAACAAGGTGACAAAACTTGGGTTTTTCCCCCATAACCAAGGTTTGACATCCCCTGCCCCTTATCCTTTGGAACCATGCCCTTTTCATTCAACGTTGCACTGCCGTAGCTGGTTATGGTTTATTTTAATTGATGTGCGTGTTTACATGATGCCGAATTATAATGTGCCTTATAGCACAGCATACCATCGGCAATTATCCCCATTGCCGAAACATACACAACAAAATCGATGGTGGGGCTTTTGCCTTGAGCTCCTCACCACGATTAATTACAATATATACATCATGCAAACGGGGTCGAAACCGAGGACATTACAATTTGTATTTTCATTGGTGCAAACCTTCTTTGGCTCCAGTAATTGAGGTAGATAGGCTATTTGACACTATGTCAGCCCAATTGAAAATTTTCCCTTTCATGGCTACATGGTAAATCAATGGAATCCATCCAAACTTATACGATCTACCATCAGCTCTGAAAAAAATCCTACTCAGCATCAGTCCTACCATTCTGTATGGAGTACGTAAATGAGCAATTTCATATTCCCCGGATTTCTTGTGCCTAAAATTCTTCCCTTCAGTTACCATCATCTTTGTTGTAGCTATGTAATCAAACTTTAAATTTTTGACCTAGTCAGTTGTCATGCTAATTTCTGACGGAGGTAGGCTATATGATTTTGCTATAAATCCAGGTGTGAAGGATGCAAATCCTTTATCCTCCACGTTGTCCATTATCATCCCTGCTGCATCCACTTTGGGAAGAATCCATCGATGACCTCTATGCAAGGAAACATCTCTATCCTAGTGGATACCTTGGTGATTCCAAATCTCAGTATATTATCATTTAAGGCTAGGTCTTCCAACCCTGCCTCTGGAACCTTCTTCTCCACAAGCATGTGGTAAATTTGACCCCATTTGAATTCAGGTTCTGCTCCGGTGACTGTCTTTGTATCTTCATATATTATTTCTACCCTTGGTGTGGGTGAAATTTCTGCATCTAAGTCATAATCTATGATCTTCGCCTTCTTTTTCTCCTTCTTCGTCATGTTGTTTGTATAAGCTGTGACTGCAATAACACAAAAATGTTTCAACATTTACATCTTTAAACTAATTTATGCATTCGAATGAGATAAGGTAACTGACTACGATATATGACACAAAACTAGTAATCTTCCTTACCTCGTTATCCTCTCCCATCATGACAAGAAAAAACACCCCGCAGTTCAGTAGGTCAAAACTTTGGTAACAAAAACCCTTAGACACACGCAAGCCTCAGCCAGGGCATCCTCTATATTCTAAAATGGAAAGTAACTCAACAACTTGTGATACCTTTTCACCCATAGACATGAAAAACTCTAAGAGGCTCACAGCCCACAGGTAATCCACCGAGGCTGGACAATGGCAATGCCCTAGGTTTAAACCACCAGGATCATCATCCCTCGGCGGGAATATATAATAAAATAACCAAAACCTAAAGGGTTTGCTTGAAATAGGGAAAATGTAGTCTCTACTATAGCCCAAAGGCGAGAACCGGGTTTGCTCCATGCCGGCGAAAATCTCATGCCTCTAGAGATTCATATTTAACTAACAAGCTCACAGGTGAAACGCCTCCGAACGAAATGGTGAAGCTCTATGAGCAGGTAAGGCGGCCACGACATGTTTAAAACCCTTGAAAGAAAAATGGCTAAACCTAAAATGCAGGGAAGGATCCTTTTAAACCTAAAAACAAACCACCTACCCACCCATGCACGATGTATCAACAACCAACAGTTTGCATCTCTCATTAGACCACCAATCAAAAAAGAAGGTAGACGAAAACTACCTGGTAGGTGAAAGGCTTGACAATAGTCGTGGATGCTTGGCCTAATGCACCATGTGGGCTCCATATTGTGGTTTCAACCAATCATGTGAATGCTTCGAAAGGGATAAAAATCACGAGTAACGGCTTTTAAAAAAAAAACTCACCGTAAAACAATCAGTGATAATAAAAAAACCTTTCTATCGACGTATAAATAGACATCCACGGGAAAAAAACCATTAAAGCGGTAGGTGAGACTTGTAAAACTGCATGCATGAAGTTAAAATGTCGTTGGCGCCAAAACAAATCGCATTGGCTAATTGAAGCTAAGTTAAGTCAAAAACAGCCCCAACAATGGCGGCTCCAATACCCTCAACATAGCCGCTACTATCGGCTCCAAACCTGATAAGACTCCCTCTCTTTAGTCACAACTCCGGAAATCAAGGCAGCATTGGAAATAAATATTGAATGACCACTGCCATATCTGCTCAAAGATGAAAACACTCCTGCTAAAGCGGCCTCAATGAGGATCAGCCAATCGAGAAAGAACACCTCTGCTAATGCAGCAAAGAGAGGAGAATTCACCCAACGCAACGGGTCGCAAAAACAAAGGTCGAGATCGAGATTGGAAGGCAAAAAACATCTGCTGTTGTGGTAGAGAGATAACCAACCGTCCCACAAAGTGGGAAAAAAAGAATCGAAAGTAGTTACGACAATTAAACCAAGATCCCACCCATCATTGCGGCATGGATATCCGAAAGCTTCTGATGTAGCGGACGAAAATGTTCCGATGGTGATTAAAAAAAATAAAGAAACGTCTATTGTAGCAGCTCAAACTTGAAAAACCGTTCACCGTAGTGGATCAAAGCTCAGAAAGCATCTACCGCTTCGAATTGAAAATTGACAATCTCTCGTTGTTGCTGATAAAAATATGTTTTTTCTGCCTTAGGGTAGAAAACCATTTTGTGAACTTCCCAAATGAATGCTTGATTTCAAAATTCAAAAAGCCTAAGAAGAAAAACTAAAATTTCAAAGGGGGGCCCAAAAAAATGCTAAATTTTTTTGGGGGTAGTAGTTGCAGCAGCAACAATTGGCGACTGGCTGGCGAACACAAATCTCTGGAAAAACTAACTTTTAAGACCAAAAACTGCTTTATGGTATTATGTTAAACCAATTCATCCCAAAACTATTCAATATTTCTTTCAGATTTCTAGACCTTTCTAGGAATGTAATATTTAGAACTTTGACATTGATTATGGTCCACTTGGGTACGGTAACCAAATTTTCAGAAAGCTGATAACTCTTCTGAGGCCAAAACATGGGGTTCATTTACTTCTGCATTTGGTTTCTTATATCTAAGACACCACAGGATCGTAACAGAGTATGGACAAATGTATTCATGTGTTCCTCATTCCCATGCCTTTTGCATTCTTTTGATGTGTTTATACTTTTGTTGCTTTGAGTCTTCCTAGATTTCTTATTTCATTTGAAACTTGATTTAGGTTCTTCTATCCATAGTGTCCTTTTGTGTGAGAGATAATTTTTGTTCAACTCACAGACAGAGAATATCCTCTGAGCAATCTTATCTTCTTACTGATTTTATTCAATAAGTCTTTTTGATGTATTCTTTCTTTCGAGGAAATTTTGACTCTTTTAGGCCTTTTGGATTTTATTTGTGGCATGGGATCATTTTAAATACCATACACCTATCCATCCTACTTCCTTTTTCACGGGTCCATTGTTGTTAGCTTCCTAGGACATATTTTAATGTGAAGTGGATGGAGCCCCAAAATAGTATTCTAGACTCCTCTTACCTTAGTTATTTAACAGGGGTTAAACAAGACTTCAATGTGTTCATAAGATAACCTCTCTTCAAATAGTCTATCAAATTAAAGAATCTTGTCCTGATATATTTTCGAATATAAGGTAAATCCAATAAGTAGCCTTCTGGTTAAAAGAATATTTGCAATTTTCCCAAAATTCCAATGTCCCCCAAACACCAAAAGTTGCGCTTACGTATTTGAAAACTGAAATAAAGCAAGTAAAACAAACTGAAATAAATCAGTTGCAAAGAAAGCAAAGCAAACCTAACTAAAGCAAACCTAACTATGAAAGAAATGAAGAAAAAACAAAAGGTTTATTTATGTACATAAAACCTTAAAAGCATTAAGTAAAATAAGGTTTGAGAACCAAACCATTGACTGGCATATTCTCTTCCCACCCTGCAAATCCTGTAACTTGTATCTCAAGGGGCCTAGCTTTTCTGCAATCTAAAATGGGCCTATCCATAGACGTTGAAACTTAGTTTGCTTTACCTTTTCATCATGCGGGTGATCCCATTTTAGAACCAAATCTTCTACTTCAAATTCTTTATTTCTAGACTTGTGCTTGTCAAGCCATCTTTTCACAATCTCTTACTGGCGCTTAAACCTTTCCTTGGACTTAGATCTAGACTCTTCTAATTTCAGCAGAGTATTGATTCGGGCTTGTAAAACCTCACTATTAGACCCTCTACATGCTTGGGATAATTGAGAAGAAGAAAACAAAATGTTAGGGGGCAGGATAACTTCCTTTCCATAAACTAAGGTATAGAGTGACAAACCTAAGGAATTCTTGGGTGTGACTCGATCAGCCCAAAGTACATTAGGAAGAGATATATGCTAGCTTCTTTGGTTTTCTATGATAGTCTTCTTTAAAATTCTAATGAGATTCTTATTAGTTGATTCATCTAATCCGTTACCTTGTGGATAGTAGTTAGCGTAATAATGTAACTTTATGCCTTTCTCATTAGCAAATGCAGTAAGTTTAATTAACGAAAAATAAGATGCATTATCAAAAACCAGAGAAATTGGAACCCCAAACCTGGTCATAATATGGTATTGTAAGAAATCCATAATCGCATCTTCATTTACTTTCCGTAACGGGATTGCTTCCACCCATCTGGTAAAATAATATGTGGGGGTGAGGATGTACTTGTGTTGCAATGAAGAGTTTGGATTAATCTCTCCAATTCCTTGTCATGATTTAAGCATTTATATGTATCTGTTTTATGTACGAATCTACCAGCATGATAAGTT
The DNA here is from genome assembly GCA_001517045.1 of Pseudotsuga menziesii. Classification (NCBI taxonomy): domain Eukaryota; kingdom Viridiplantae; phylum Streptophyta; class Pinopsida; order Pinales; family Pinaceae; genus Pseudotsuga; species Pseudotsuga menziesii. Next base: position 505,774 of record LPNX010774591.1, read on the forward strand.
CTCCATCCTTGCACCATATTGTCAACCTCTGGACAATGGTAACTAGAAGCCTTGTACCTGATTGAGTTTCATGCATGTCTTGAGAGTGGGAGGTCTTATAAGTCACATGACTTGATCCATTTTAGAAAACCCCAAAAACATTTTAAGTTACCAGGCATCCTTGAGCTGCAACCTAGAGGAGTTTCCTGGAGTGATAACAGATTGGGGTATGTATGTTGAAAGAATCCACCCTTATGGGTATGTTTCCTTCAGCCCCTCCTAGTACAGAAGTGGCGACAGTAAATATGATTTCCACAACTTGCTATAGCACCGAGGGCAAAGAATTTTTTAAGTCATCCTCCCTTGGCCCGTATGAAGCAATGTACGATGTTGTCCAATCTATTTCCGATGACCGTATTGATGACCTTCATCTCATGGCTTCGGATCCTTACCACCTGCCTTACTGGTTAGAACCCTCTCTTCCCACTCTATATTATCTCACACAGAATTTTCCTTCCGATGAGTCCATCATGGAGATCATGAGTGAGAATGAACCCGTATGGGAAGATCATCATAATCGATCTTATTTTCTTCCCAACACCACTTTGGTGGGTTTTGACCTTGAATCACTTATCAGTACTGATATTGTCACCCATCCGCAAACACCTGTATTGTTGCAAAATACTGAATCCAAAGGAAATCTATGCGACATTACTAAAACAACCCTGATTGACATATCAGTCAAACCTGGAACCATTAAGCATGTTCATGTAGGGCAGAACTGCTCAACAGAAGAAATTGAAGCATATAGAGCATTATTCAGAAAATTCTGAGATATTTTTTCCTGGACTTATGAAGAAATGTCTGGGATAGAGCCATCTATTTTGGTTCATGAAATTAAAACCTATCCCACAGCAAAACCTGTCAATCAGAAATTACGTCAATTCCATCCTCAGAAGGCCACGGCTATTAAAGCCGAAGTAGAAAAAATTTTGAAGGCAAGATTTATTTATCCTGTACCCCTGATAGAATGGGTATCTAACATTGTCCATGTGAACAAAAAACAGGGCACCATCAGAGTCTATATCTATTTTCGGGACCTGAGCAAAGCTTGTCCTAAAGGCAATTTTCCAACTCCGCATATCGATCAGATTATCTACAACGGTGCTAGAAATGTCATCTTCTCATTTATGGATGGCTTTTTTGGCTACAATCAGATTGAGATATTGCCCGCCGCTCAATACAAAACAACATTTATATGCCCATGGGGAACCTTTGCCTATCGAAAGTTACCTTTTGGCCTCAAGAATGTCGAAGCTACGTTCCAGCGTGCCATGTCCTATGCGTTTCACGATATTAAGAACATCATGGAGCCGTACCTTGACGATCTCCCAGCTCATTCACAGCAATGGAAAGACCACCCTGGGCATCTTAGGGACATTTTCCTGAGATGTCATCATTATAACATACGGCTCAATCCACACAAATGTGTTTTTTGCATTGAGACAGGACGTCTTCTTGGATTTGTGGTTTCTAAGGATGGCATCTGAACTGACCATTGAAGATTGTTGCTATATTGGCCCTACTAGCCCCAACAAACATTGTTGAGCTCCAAAGTTTGCAAGGGAAGGCAAACTTTCTTCATCATTTCATTTGCAATTTCGCTGAGAAAAATCACGGTTATATGCGTCTCCTGAAGAAGGACACTCTATTCTTCTGGGATGACCAGGCCCAACGAGCCTTTGATAATCTCAAGCACGCTCTAACTCATTCACCCATGATACACCCCCAGGATTATTCAAAGGACTTTCTCTTGTATGTTGCTGCCTCCACTACTACCATTGGAATGGTTTTAGCGTAGGAAGATCCCAACGATCAGGAACACGTGATATATTATGCCAGTAAGAATCTCATTGATTCTAAAACCTGATACTCGCGTGTGGAGAAGTTAGCATTGGCTACGGTCATTGTTGTTCAGAAATTCTGTCATTACATCTTGCTTCGCACTACCACGGTACTTGCAGATCAAAACCCTATGTACTACATCTTGACTCGTCAGGTGCTAGGGGGAAAATATTCTCGTTGGATTGTCATCCTACAGGAATTTGACCTTGAGTTTGCCAAGGCCACTTCAAGGAATTCCTTGGTCTTTGCATAGCTGATGTGTGACCTTCCCTGTGATTTGATGGATATTGAGCCCAACAATTCATTTCCAGATGAATTCTTGTTCTTGATAAGCACAACCGACCCATGGTATGGATATTTAATCATTTATCTCCAAACTCAAATATTTCATCCCAATATATCCCATGACAATCGTCACCATATCTGTCACCACACAAAGTACTACCTCATATTCAATGATACATTGTATAAACATGGTATCGATTCCATTCTCTGACGATGCCTTACACATGAAGAGGCTGAACAGGTCCTTAATGATTTCCACTCTGGAGCGTGTGGCGGTCATCTTTCTGGGATGGCTACGGCCTAGAAAATCCTTTGCGCTGGTTATTTCTAGCCTTCAATCTTCAAAGATTGTCATGAAGCTGTTAAGAAATTCCCACCCTGCCAACATTTCTATCTGAAAAAGCGCACCCACCCTGCTACTTTACACCCTGACATTGTGGTTGGCCCTTTTTCCAAATGGGGTATTGAATTTATGCATTGTAATCCTACCTCAGTTGGGGGGCATGGTTACATCATTGTAGTCGTTTGATTATTTCACAAAATGGGATGAGGCTATGCCTACATATGCCGAGGATGGTAACATTGTTTCCCTCTTCTTATTCAACCACATGATAGCTAGGTTTGGAGTCCCACAATCTATAGTCACTGACCATAGATAGCATTTCCAAAATCAGATGATGACAAAGTTAAGTACTAAGCTGGGTTTTCGCCATGAAAACTCAAATCCTTACTATCAACAAGCTAATGGTCAAGTCGAGGCCATTAACAAAGTTTTAAAAACTATGTTTTCGAGGAAGGTTGGAGATCATAAATCCAGCTGGCACCTGACTCTCTTTTCTTCTCTTTGGGATTATAGGACTTCGGTAAAAACAATGACTAGTTTCACACCTTTCCAGTTAGTTTACAGACTAGAAGTTGTCCTTCCTATCCAATGCCAGATTCCGTCACTGAAAAATGTGATAGAACTTCTGCCAAACACTTCCACCGAGGAAGAATATTTATATACTTGACTAATCTTGACGAAACTAGAAGAGATGTTGCCTTAGCTACTGAGGCACATAAGAAACGCGTCAAGGAACAGTATGACAAATATGTTCAGCCTCGTGTTTTCAAGGAAGGAGACCTAGTTCTGACCTATGATCAGAGACATGATAAACTAGGTAAAGGGAAGTTCAAGTCAATTTGGTATGGTCCCTTTATCATTAGCAAAGTTTTAGAGAAAGGGGCTTATGAGATCGTGGATTATGACAGGATACCATTCGGGCAACCTAAAAATGGGTTGTACCTGAAGAGGTACTATGCTTAAATCATGTTTGTTTGGTACCTTGTATATATGTATATTCTTGGCTTTCAGTGTGTCATGTCTTGATTCAATATGGTTTTGAGTTTAGTGTCCAAACTATTTATACCATGTTTTAGTTATGCAGATCAGATGTCTTTTTACAGCTTTGCTGATGGTGTTTGTCGTCATACCCCTGAACCTTGCTTCATCTGCTTGGGTTCTGTATTCCCAGGCTCGTGACTTAATCAGTTCAGGAGTGGTTTGTATTGGTCCCGCTACCAACAACATCGCCGAGTATCAGGCAGTAATAGGTCTACTAACTGAGGCTGCATCTCGAGACATTCATGATTTGGTAGTGTTTATGGATTCACAACTAGTGGTTTTTCATTTAAATCATGCCTATATCATCAGAAACCCTATACTCCTCCATTTATTTCAAAGAATGCATTTATTAGAGAGTTCATTCGAGTGTATCACTTACAGGCATATCCCTAGGGCAGATAACACAGTTGTTGATTCGTTAGCAAACTACTTCCTAGACTAGTATATTTCCCATTCGTAACTTGTAAAATAAACATGGTTCATTATAAATTAAACTGTAAATGACACATAAAACGCATGTAAATATGATTTCCATTTGAGACATATTGTGGTCACGAGACCTCATCTGAAGCACTGTGGCTTTCAAGAAATACAAATTCATACAAAAATCCTGAAGCTAGTCAGCTTTCAGTAGTACATCATGTAGTCCACCTTCTAATGATGCTCATGATAGCACATGATGGCCCTTGCTACCCTACATAGCAGTTGGTTGAAGTGACCTGGCACTCCTGCAGTGTGTCTTTGATACCTCGTAGGGAATTCATCTATCATTGCATCTGGGATGTCAAGATTTAGTCACTCCAGGTTCTCCTCTAGCTCAGTAAGCTGGTCATCACCTTTGTGAACAAATTGAGCTCCGGCTCACCTGTCCATCAGGGATGATACCCCAGGACGTGCACCACCAACATCTACATGTAAAACTTTAGGTCTTGTAACTACCCATAAAAAACATAAAATATAAAAATATAAAAACATGAGCAACATTTTAGGGTTCTTCTTCTTAGCAATATCTCCCCACTGAGCACTAAGTGGTAATGGTAGATCACGATCGTCTCTAAATTTGGTCCCTGCATACGCATAATCCTCTATCATGAGGATCTGGTCACACAACCAATGGAAGAAGGCGGCCTTGAATTTCATCTTGGCCCTACCACCTCCTGTATGGGCCATGATCTCTACCCACCTTAGCATGCATGGGTCTCTAGCCCTAATCTCTGTGAAGACCACCTAGGGCCTCATGAGAGGTACCCTCTCGAAGAAGAAGCAGGCTAAAATGGACCCATACCCAAACTGCTTCAGTTCCCCTTGCCGACATTTTTTCAGCTGGTCCTTGAAAACAGGAAGAAGTGCTTCTGTCTAGTTAAAAACTGTAGTTTCCATATATTCCAGGGCATACAGAAGATGTGCACAGGATTCCTGGTGAGCCCCTTGGCTCCTAGCCAGCCTCTGTATAGTAAACAAAACAGTGCGAAGTGGCACATCCACCACAGCCTTGATGGGAATATTCTTACTTGACAGTTTTGTGCCAGTCAGACAATGACGATCAATCAATTCTTCTGTAGTCACGTCCCCACCTCGGGAACGAGTTATATAAATAGGGGCCCCTCACCTCAATAACCCTGTCAAGAAGTAAATGTCTTCTACCTCTATAGTTAGAACATGAGGTCCCACCTCGAAATGTTGCTACCCTGGATTCCACATCTGTAGAATATATTCCAGTAAGCAAACATGTTCAACCATACCCAGGGTACAGAAGAACTTCAGGCAGCCACACAACCCACATTTCTTGCGGCACGGGCATCGTCATCATCATGTTGTCTTTCCTTCCAAATAACCATTTTTTATCAAATGAACCTGCCAAAAACCATTAAAGAGTCATTTAGAAGCATATTCAATCATCAAAATTGCTTGCAATCTTTTATTTTGGCTAGGACATGTTTTTTTTAAGCTCATAGCCGACACCACCTCTTCCCAATTAAGACAGAGTGGTGGCATCGCCTAAGTTGAACTGAAAAAATGCAGTTTATATCGGGCATTGCCTTTCCCAAAAGGCCAAGTGCAGTGCCCTCCATTGCTCTTTTAGGTTTGACCATTGAGCTCAAAAACTCATCAAAATAAAAAAATTGAAAACTATGAAATGAAAGAGAATGGTTTTAGCTTTTATTTGAATCCAACGGTACAAAAACCGGACAGTGGATGCTCCTGCAATCTCCAGCTGAAGTTTTGGCTCCAAATCTCCCAAAATGCTCTCCAAGGTTTGGTAAATAGTAAATGAATTGGTTTTTACTATTTACTTAGATTTTATAACATGTTTGAAGGGTTTTTAATGTTTTAAATCATTTTTTATAGAAAGACCCTTTAATATAGTTCATAAAAGTCATTTTTTTGAATATTTTGGGAAACTAATGGTCGTTTTTAAGTTTTGCAGGGGCAGGAATAAGCAATAATGTCTATGGGGAAGTTCATTTTTGACTTTTTTGTACTTTTGGAAAACATACAAATTCCTTGAGCATTCATTTCGACACTTTGATCGCGCTCCCAAAACCCAGTATCAAAGTTCCAAGTCTTTTTCTGATTCTTTTCAGGCTCATAAAAACCTTTCATCGTGAAAATAGACCTAATGGAGTCTCCTTTAAACTCTTTTTGGGCTCCTTAAATACGAAAAGATTGTCGAGTGCACTTGTCTTCTTCACACTTGTTAAATTATTTGAAGAGTCGTCTCTCCGACGGTAGTTTATCTCTTTTTCGGTTCGGATGGACTATTTACGAAAAAGGAACACTCCAGCCAATCATGACTGGAAGAGTTCTCTTGGGTATTATTTTATACTTTTTCAGGACCTAGAGACTAAATCATACGAAAAAGAACCCTTTGGAGTCTTCTTTCGTATTCATTCAGACTCTCTAAACATGAACGATATTGAGTTAACTTTCATTGGACTCGTTAAAATAAACATTAAGAGACCCTTTTTTGGGAACGAACCCCTCCTTTCTCAGGTTCGTAAAATGTATGACAATGGACTTGTCTTCGGGCAAGCTGCAATGAGTGTTTATTACCCTCTTTGAACTCGTAAAAACTAAAAGAGGAACTCATCAATCATGATGGGGAAATTGAGGGAAGGGAATCATTTCATTTTGCAAATAAAGTGGCAGTTGTCTATCACCTTTGAACATGGCACTTGTCTGTATTTCATTTAGTCAATTGGGTATTCAGCTTGTCTCCGAGTTGATCCACTTTCATGAGTCATGTCACTCCTTTGAGTCTTTCAAAGAATGAATTGTCCATTATTGTATTGTGTTCCGCTTCGTCGAGTCAATGCTGGCAAGTCTTTTGTCTTGTCGCTCGATGTTCAAAGGGAAGTTAGAAGTTTACCTCTGCAGTTAAAACAACCTTTGTGTCAGTACTTTTGAGTCAGTCTGATGGCTACATTATCTATAGCATTCAAGAACTTTGTTCTGAGTTTCGTGTTGTCGATGTGGGATTCATCATGGACCTCCTTCGATGAGACTATTCCTGTCAGCATCAACTCATTATCCAGGAATTAGTCTTAGAAACAAGTTTAGTTCCTTGAGATCTGTATGCCTTAATGATAGATTCTCTCGCTCTCGACATAGGTTCACATCATTGACCTTTGATCGATAGATTCGACAGAGTGTTCAACATAAAATCATCTATTCACACTTAGTAGATTGTATTAGGGTACCTTGGGAATCATTGACATCAATGGTGATCTCCCTCGCACTTGTTAACGGTTCACATCATTGGTCAGTAATCAAGTGGTTTCTACCATGTTTGACTTCCTATCATTGTAATCACATGGATATAATAGTACTTTGTAGAAGACAAGACGAGACCCTAGGTATATGTTGAAAAGCACTCATAGCTTTCTCCCAGGTTACGATGGAGTATATTGTCTGAAGTACCAGCATGGATCCACACTTTTATGGTCATGGCTATTCTCAAATTTGCATATGTACAACATAGATCTACATTGTATATCTGGTAGCTATGTCCAAATTTGAGTACTATATCACGTGGATCTACATTGTATTCTAGTAGCCATGTTTCTTAATCTCTCTCATGGATCTACCTTGTATTGGTCTATAGCCATGATGAGAACACATTTGTTCATGAGTCAAAAGTATTGATGTATTGCAGATGTCTGGTAAATGATATTTGATCAAGCTGATTCTTTCCTCGAAGTGACAACTTGCTCTTTCAAAGTTCTCACCTATTGTATCCCTCTAGCCTCGTGCTTTGGGGGGGCATTCTGTTACACCTAAATATTGTCATCAACATGTGATGAGGTCCAAAACTTCAATATTCGCCCTTAATCCCAAATTGTGAAGTGAAAATATTGGTCTAGACATCAAATCTACATATGAAAATCCAGCACCGCCTCTACCCTTTAGTCAAAGAGCGGTAAATTCTTCAGCACTGCCTTTACCCCTTGTTCAAGGCGTGGTTCTGCCCTTCCACCACTCTGTCTCAATGAGGAAGAAGCGATCCCCTTGGTAAAAAGTGAAAAAAGAGAGGTTCTCACAAAGCTTCTTGAAGGAAGGCTTCCTAGCACCCTTACCCATACTCATAAGGGCCTGTTGGGCTCGAGATCCATCCTTTGGAGATCTCCTATCCACCTCACCCACCAATTTCTCAACCATCTCTATCCATCCCAAGCCTATAAAAGCATGCCCATACTCCATGGTTGAGGGGAGAGTAAAGTTACGTTGTTGCTTTGACATTCTGGCCTAAATTAGTATAGTGAGATTGAGGGAGCAAGTTGGATCTATTGGGGTCAAGATATTGGCTTTGTGAAGGAGCACATGGACACTAAGGCATAGATTGTAAACTTCTTCTCTATTATTTGATGCAAAATTGGTTCCTTTCCCATAAAATATATTGTATTATTATCATATATTTTATTGTTGAATTCCTTAGTCATCAACATAGAATAGTGGATCATATTCTGGTGCTATTTGATCTTGTTTGTTGTTTTCTTGTGATCATGCAGGTACATCCGTGAAGAAACATCATTACAGAAAACAGCTATGATATTACATCAAAAAGACAGATTCCAGATCTCCATCCATTCTAGGGAATGTCTTCCAATTCTGTTTTGTACCATTTTTTCTAGATCTGAACCATTCATACTAGAGGAACAACTCATGTCTGTAGGAGGTACAAAATTCCTAGCTACAAATGTACAAGATGCCAACGAAAGGATTGACTGACTCTTCTACCTTATTTCCCTCGACGATTTATCCAATATCGATGAAGTGTCAAATGACCCTTCTAGTCCATTCCTCAATTCCTTGACACCATCATGTAGGATGTGTCAGTCATCACTTCTCCACTCTTTCTCCCCACGAGAACACTATAATGAGGATTTATTGGACGACAGGGAAATCCTATGTTGTAGGAAGGGTCGTCCAACCCTTCAATGGTCCCCCACATTAAGGATAGGAAAATGGATAATATGGTTTTGACATCAATATGACATCACCAAGATCATATAAAATAAATATATTTACTTAATATAAATAATTCATCTCTATAGGACTCTATGCAGGAAATGGGTAGTCTTTAATTGGTTTTCACATTACTAAGAGAATCACATTACACCCTTCTTTCCTTTGCTTGCTCCCCTTCAATAAAATACACTGCACGGGTAAGTTACAGAGAATTTTTTGTATCATTTTTATATTTAATTAAGATGTTGGTTTCAAACAAATATATTTGAGGACAATAAGCAACAACATCCATTTGATTAATGAAGCAGAGATAATAGGCAATGTTATGTTAACATACACGTAACATGTTATTGAAAGTGTGATCCAAAATAGATTGAAACAAGAAAAAAATGACAATTAATGAGACAAGTACCACAAAATAAAAAGGATGGTCTACTTATCTATTCATTTGCCAACCATAATGTTGAAGTATGTAAAAAACATGCACATTATGGGTGAGGGATTGTAGGCACACTCTAAAGGTGTCTATTGCACTTTGGATTGGTAGTTGTCTTTCATTAGATGAAAACATAGTTCATAAAAGATAACATGGAAACAAGTTAATCGGTATTATTTCCACTTAGCAAATTTGGGATACTACTTGAATTCCCCATCAATGGCAAGCACCTTAGGCATTGAACTCAGGTAACTTAGGAACATAATGCCAAATACCAACCCATTGACTTCAATTATTATAGAATTCACAAAATAATAATACAACTACACAATCCCAAAACCAAAATACAAACCTCAGCCAAAATACAAAGCTATAAGGATTCAATCAATCTCCAGGAAGACATTTACTCCAGAGTATTAAACACTCCCTATTGACCTGTCATAAATACAATTCCTTTATCCTAGATTTTGGTGTGGCTATTTTATTTAACTTTGGGACATATACAAGGTATTCCATTTAGTTCACATGAAGGATAACCTAGGCTCCATGTTGGGGTTCCACAGTGAATACAGGACAAGTACATCGCTATCCTGGATTATATGGTTTTCTACAAATAAATATATTTTGAATCACAAGCATAAAATTGGTTGACTCAGTAGTCAACTTGTTGTTGAAATATTGTAACTTCGAAGAATATTCTATATGTATCTTTTGTGGTCCCCTATGGTCCTACCAGGAGAACCACTTGTATTAATTTGTACCCCGATTCTTCTAATCGGAAGAACTAATAAGAGTCATGAGGTAGTCCCCTCTAATTATAAAGGTGGGTCATTAGCACCCCAGTGTAGTTACTTGAGCCTACATGTGTAACTCGAGCCTACATGATTTAACTCGAGCCTACATGTCGAATGAGTTAATTCAAGTGAATGGATGAATATAAATAGAGGTGTGGTGCTCCTCATTTGAGACACACACTCTCACTTGTGTAGCGCATTAGTGGAGAAGAGAAGAGTAGCTGGAGAAGGAGGAGGATCAGGCTTTGATCTCCTTGTTGGTTTTACCTTTTATCTTTTTGGGGCATCCATATTGAGGAAGCTTTTGCTGGGTTTTTCCCTTTATGGTTTTCCCAGGATAAATCTTTGTGTTCATTTTGTATGGTTGTGCTTGTCTATCTTTCAGTGATCCTATTTATATGCTTTTGTTATGAATCCAAAATGAAATACTAATGATCTAGCTTAGCATATAAAAATTTAACATGGTATCAAAGCCACCCTGAAAGAAGACATTGTGCAGCTATAGAAGCTATGGATTCTTTCTTTTTGGGTCTCTATCCATAATCGATCAGCAAAAGAATGCTAGACTGTCTCTCCATTAAAGGGCGCATCTTTCTGTCGAAGTGGAATTCGATTCCGAGCGTTTTCAGTTTTGGTGTGGATAATTAGGGCTTTCTATAGAAGAAGAATTTTTGAGTGAGCTGAGCATAGGATTGTTCTCCTCATCAAAATCGATGTTTAGAGACCTGGATCAAGAAATTTGGTTGGGTGAAACTCTGGGAAAGTCAAACCCTAGTTTGACCCCGAGCTAGAAAAACCCTAAATACTAAAACTGCTAAGTTTTGGTGCATTCTCTATATCCTGCGATTAGTGAAGGTTCAGGAGATGAAAATTTCAGAGACCGACGCTAAAATCGTTATGTACACTGTGTCCAAAATTCAGCCTCAGATTCGCTATATTATGGGATATATGATCCCTCCAAGTTAGGGTTCCATCCTCTTCCAGAATTCATCCCTAAACAGGACACTTGGGTAGAATTGCAATATCTTGGGCTCCAGAGGTCCAAATGGAATTCCTGAAGATGTTACAGAAAGGGAATGGACTGTACTTCTTGTGTTTCGAGCTGCATACTTAGAATATGAAACAATGACACATTGCAATCTGTACAACTTCGCTGTTCGAAACAATCCTATAACAAGGAACCTTGGGAAAATGATCATAAATCCCAATTGGTGAAACCAATTCTGATGAAACCTATGGCGTTGGATCAGGGACATGCGAGGTTACCTCAATGCGAAATTTCAGACACAGAAGAGCATTTTTTGGAGATATCATAGAAACAGTGATAGGCATTTCTGTAGAAGAAATTAGAAAACTAGGGCTTCCTGTTCCGAGAGCTTCCCTCCACTGTTTTCAGAAAAGGAGTACTTTGGACAGCTCCATTTGAAGAGATCTATACTTATATCCAATAAGATCTGAAATATTCCAAGTTTTGAAAATTAGGGTTTCAGTGGCAAACCCTAGATCATCCAGCTCCGGAACCAGGACGAACACCTCAAATCGATAAGATCTAATCCTTTGTTATTTGTATTTGAGGTTCTCATTTCAAAGTGATATATCACATCAGCTTGATGATAAGCTTGGTGAAGTTGACAACTTCCAAGCATGGAAGCATTTGATCTCTTTGAATAAAATGAATTGGACACCTTCATGAGTAGAGAGGTTCCAGTTCCAGAAGAAGCCTTACATAAGAAGAACTTGATCAAGGCCAAGAAGATCATTGTTGATTCAATCACGGATCAACTTGTACCACAAGTGTCTTCCCTAAAGACACTGAAGATGTTTGATTTCTTGATCAAGATATTTGAAGATAAGAACATTAATCAGAAGATGGATTTGAGAAAACAGTTGAAGAATGTGAATATCTAGAATGCAGAACATCTTGAAGCGGTAGAAGAAGAATTGGAGAATGCAGAAGTGGTGATAGCCACCTTGAATGGTCTCCCAGGATCATAGAATTCATTCATTCAAGGAATGTGTGCCAGAAGGAAGTAATTACTTTCAACAGACTCTGGGAAGAACAAGAATCTTGACTCATAAGAAGAGAAGAAGAAGGTGGGAGCAATTGAAGATCAAGCTCTCACCATTCAAAGAAGATCCCTCAAGCAAAGAGTAATGTGAAGAACTCAATTCTTGAAGAACATCTTATACATCTTATCATTTGGATAAGAAATGATGATGTCATGAATGAAGAAGATGATGAAGTAGAAGGATCAAGTAGGAGTCTACCCACAAAACGAATAAAAGATAAGTATTCAATTGTCTTTGCATGATATTGTTTTGTTATGCATTTGATTATATTTAGTTGATGTATTATGCATGATAGATTGTTTGCATTAATGATTGTATACTACTAATATGCTTGTGATGGGTAAGTAGCTCATGGTGCCATATAACTCTCCATTGCTACTTATCAAACCTCTTTGCTGACATATTGGATTAGTGCACAATCTCAATGATGTCATGGTAAAGATGGAAGACATCTAGAAAGTTTCTGTGAGACATGGATGAATGTTGTATTGGCTAAACAATTGTATGATTCATAATAATTTGTTGTTATGCATATGTTTTATAGTTCTAACCATGTAACTGGTGCATTTGAATTGTAGGAAAGGTCATGTACAACCTCCTACAAGAAAAGAAGGATGAGAGTTGTTTCGAAGAACAAGTAATGACAATTCAAGATTCACTCCAATGAACATGGATATGAAGCTCCCAGGGTCAGAGACACCATGACAGAAGAAAGAGCTTTAGAGAGTGGTATACCCACCTCGAAGGATGAATACCACCATGGGTATGAGAGATAACTCAAGATGAAGAAAAGAATGCTGTGAAAGAAGCTATGATCAAAGAATGACAGTTGATCATGGGGAATGATGTATACGATATGATTTCAAGACATAAAGGGAAGTACGTAGTATATTCCATATGGGTCTACAAGAACAAGTGTACAAAGCAAAGTTCGTGAGTTTCCTTTGAAATAATAGACTATGACATGACATACTCTATCAACAAGTATATGTCAAGCATAGAACCACCTATACAGAATGAAGAGGGAAGATGATACTCCACTTCAGGGGGAGTGACTACAGAAGATATCTGAGTTCAACATGGTACGACATGATGGACAGATTCCTGATGGATCGAGACTTTACCAAGAGTAAAGTGGGTTCCAACCTTCAAGGTTGAATGCAGAAGACTAGGATATGTTGATGACCTGACAAGACAAACTCATGGAAGATGTTATGATGAAAGAATACTAGAATTATGTTTGGGATATAGTACTCAAACCAGAAAGCAAGAATGTGGTATCTTCCAAATGGATTTGCAAGATAAAATATGTTGCTGATAGAAGTAAGGAAAGACTTGTGGCTAGAGGTTTCTATCAGAAAGAGGGAATTAATTCTGAAGAGACACGTACTCCAAGAAATAAGGTACACTTTCTTCAGAACTATCCTGGTAGTTTCTTCCATGATGAAGTAAAGACAAGCCTTCCTTAATGGAATGATTGAGGAAGAGTTTTACATCGAATAGTCACAAGGATTTGAAGTTGAAGACAGATGGACTCACATATGCAAGTTGAAGAAGGCCCTCTATGGCCTGAAGCAAGCTCCCAGAGCTTGGTATGGAAGAATAGATAGTTTCCTGACAGGCATGGGCTTTGCCAAGAGTAAAGTCGATCCTAACCTTTACTACAAGGTTGTAGAAGAAGAACCTGTCATCCTGTTATGACTTATTCTTGACATGGAATCAGAAACAGATCATGGAAAGCAAGAAGAAACTAGCAGAAGAATTTGAGATGAAAGACCTTGGGTTAATGCATTATTTCCTAGGTCTGTAAGTATGGAAAAGTTTAGAAGGTATCTTTCTCAACCAGGGAAAGTATGCGATAGAGATATTGAAGAGATTCAATATGTTGGAATGCAAAGCCATGGCCACACCCATGGACTCCAACCTGAAGCTGTTAGTTGATGAATCTTCAGAGTTAGTGGATGTGACTCATTACAGATAGATCATTGGGTCATTGATGTACTTATCAAATACCGAACCAGACATTTGTTTTGCTATGAACACCTTAAGTCAATATCTTGTTCAACCAAGACGGGTTCACCTAGTAGCTGCAAAACATGTGATGACATATCTGAAAGGGACTATAGACTTTGGTCTATAACCATGACTACAGATTGTATGGCTATACAGATGCAGATTGAGCTGGAAGTATCTCAGACAGGAAAAGCACATCAAATAGATGCTTTTGGGCCTGTTATGAGTTCATCGTTTAATAGGAAATAGTTTAATGTTTCTCTTAGCACGGCTGAAGCAGAATACATAGCAGATTGCTTTGCTAAGTTGTGAAACCATATGGCTTTGGAAGCTAACATCAGGTCCCTTTGACCTGAAGATAGATTCAGATGATGGTGATTCCGTATTTCTATATTGAATATAGAGGTGATGATGCTTTCAGTATTCACATACTGGAGATACAGATGGTGATAGTTCAGTATTCACATACTGAAGATGTAGATGATGATGGTTTGGTTGCTGATGTACTAACGAAGCCTCTGTCTCGAGTAAAGTTCGAACGCTTTCAAGACAAGCTTGGTGAGGTTCGGAAGAACCTTCCTTGAAAGGAGGAGTAGTGATGTTGCAGTGGGATTGTATCATCCCTGGGAATCTACCCTAAAGTGGTCCAGTGACCTCGGTCCTTGAGAATGAAGAGGGATTGTATCATCCCGAGACATCTGTCCAAAAGTGATCCGGTGGCCTCGGTCCTCGAGAATGAAGAGGGATTGTATCATCCTGGGACATTTGTCCAAAAGTGATCTAATGACCTCGGTCCTTGAGAATGAAGAGGGATTGTATCATCCTGGGACATCTGTCCAAAATAGATCCGGTGACTTCCGTCTTCGTGAATGTGGTGGGATTGCATCATCCTTGAATTTCGGTTCAAAATGTATTCGGAGGTCTCGGCCCCCATGAATGTGGTGGGATTGCATCATCCTTGAAATTCGGTTCAAAATGTATCCGGAGGTCTCGGCCCTCGTGAATGTGGTAGGATTGCATCATCCCTGAACTTCGGTTCAAAATGTATCCAGAGGTCTCGACCCCCGTGAAAGTGGTGGATTGCATCATCCCTGAACCTCGGTTCAAAATGTATACAGAGGTCTTGGCCCCCGTGAAAGTGGTGGATTTCATCATCCCTGATCCTCGGTTCAAAATGTATCTGGAGGTCTCGGCCCCCGTGAAAGTGGTGGATTGCATCATCCCTGAACCTCGGTTCAAAATGTATCCGGAGGTCTTGGCCCCCGTGAAAGTGGTAGGATTGCATCATCCCTGAACCTCGGTTCAAAATGTATCTAGAGATCTCGGTCCCCGTGAATGTGGTAGGATTGTATCATCCTTGAAATTTGGTTCAGAATGGATTCGGTGACTTCGATACTCAAGAACGTGTGTTGATCCCGTAATTCCTAGAGGAAGGATTGTCTGAGTTCCACAACTGTGTTGATCCCGTAATTCCTAGAGGAAGGATTGTCTGAGTTCCACAACTGTGTTGATCCCGTAATTCCGAAAGGAAGGATCATTAGTAACTCCGTAAAGACCTAAATCCCGTCATTCCAAAAGGAAGGATCATTGACTTGATCCCGTAATTCCAATAGGAAGGATTGTCTGAGTTCCACAGATGTGTTGATCCCCTAATTCCGAAAGGAAGGATCGTTAGTAACTTCGTAAAGACCTAAATCCCGTAATTCCAAAAGGAAGGATTGTTGGTAGCCCCGTAAAGACTTGATCTCGTAATTCCAACAGGAAGGATTGTCTGAGTTCCACAGATGTGTTGATCCCGTAATTCCAATAGGAAGGATTGTCTGAGTTCCACAATTGTGTTGATCCAGTAATTCCGAAAGGAAGGATCGTTAGCAACTCCGTAAAGACCTAAATCCCGTAATTCCAAAAGGAAGGATCGTTAGTAGCTCCGTAAAGACTTGATCCTGTAATTCCGAAAGGAAGGATTGTCTAAGCTCCACAGATGTGTTGATCCCGTAATTCCGAAAGGAAGGATCGTTAGTAACTCCGTAAAGACCTACATCCCGTAATTCCGATAGGAAGGATCGTCTGAGTACCACAAACATGTTGATCCCGTAATTCCGAAAGGAAATATCATGTTGATGTTTTGATGATGTTGATGTTTTGATGATAATGATGTTTTCATGATGATGATGTATTGATCGAAATATTAGAGTGTGATGATGATGATATTTTGATGTTTTGATGATGTTGATGTTTTGATCATAATGATGTTTTGATGATGATGTTGTTTTCATGATGATATCTGATCGAAAGATCAGAGTATTATGATGATGATGATGTTGTTGATTGAAAGGTCAAAATACTGAAGTTGTTGCTGAAGATGTTGCTGATTGAAAGGTCAAAGTGCTGAATATGTTGCAAATCGAAAGGTCAAAATACTAAAGATGTTGCTGAAGTTGTTGTTGATCGAAAGGAAAAAGTATTGAAGATGTTGATGATCGAAAGGTCAAAATGCTGATGACGATATTGCTAATGTTGCTGATCGTAAGATCAGAATATAAAGATGGTGATGATGTTGTTCGAAAAACATCAAAATGTTGAAGAAGTAGTTGCAGATCAAAATAGTCAGAGTGTCGTTGTTACCAAAGACTGAAGATTGAAGATGAAGACTACATGATGTTGAAAAGCTTCCGATGATTTATAGATGTGTTATCCTGATGATGTTGATGATGTCCTCTATCCCTCTCCTACTATTGTTGTTGTTGATGTTGTTGTAGAATACCCTTCTCGTTAAGGGGGAGTGTTGAAATATTGTAACTTCGAAGAATATTCTATATGTATCTTTTGTGGTCCCCGATGGTCCTACCGGGAGAACCACTTGTATTAATTTGTACCCCGATTCTTCTAATCGAAAGAACTAATAAGAGTCATGAGGTAGTCCCCTCTAATTGTAAAGGTGGGTCATTAGCACCCTAGTGTGGTTACTTGAGCCTACATGTGTAACTCAAGCCTACATGATTTAACTCGAGCCTGCATGTCGAATGAGTTAATTCAAGTGAACGAATGAATATAAATAGAGGTGTGGTGCTCCTTATTTGAGACACACACTCTCACTTGTGTAGCGCATTAGTGGAGAAGAGAAGAGTAGCTGGAGAAGGAGGAGGATCAGGCTTTGATCTCCTTGTTGGTTTTACCTTTTATCTTTTTGGGGCATCTATATTGAGGAAGCTTTTGCTGGGTTTTTCCCTTTAGGGTTTTCCCAGGATAAATCTTTGTGTTCCTTTTGTACGGTTGTGCTTGTCTATCTTTCAGTGATCATGTTTATATGCTTTTGTTATGAATTCGATATGAAATACTAATGATCTAGCTTAGCATATGAAAATTTAACACTTGTTTCAAATTTTATTTTTTATCATATGATCACATTTTTCACACATACTCTTCTTAATAATTATGCTAGTTACAGAATATGTGTTTTTCCATGCATTGTAAACTGATCTAAACTTGAAAACTAAACCGAATGATCATGAGATATTTTCTCTATCTTTTTAAAATTATTCATCCCCATTTCACTTAACATGTTACCTATGTTATTGCTATAAGAAAATGCACACTCTTATTCGAAGGAAACCCTCCTAAAATATTTACCGTGATGTTCGGAAAAGGAATCTTTGAATTTCAAGATAGATGATTCAATGTCTTGGTCATCATACTGAAATAAATAGGTATTCAAATGCACACTATGGACACTTAAAAAATCAAATATTCTATTGGCATCAATAACTGGAAACTATAAGTTACTCTAAGTTCCATAGACACCTACCCTATTATGATTATATATAGAAATTTTTAATATAGCTTGTATAGAGCGGCAATGAAATCATTGTGTTATCACAAATATTGTAGTTTCCCCATGAGGTGATCATATTCGGGACGACAGAGTAAAGGAAACTAAATTCATGACCTACGATATCCAAGACCTCTGAAAGAACTCAGATGTCACACAAGTCAAGGATACTGACACTTTAGACCCAATGAAAACACAGACCCCAGGGGGCGTCCCTATGACCAAGAAACCCTAAAAATAAGGAAAATGAACAAATGACCGAGGAAAACTTATTGGGATATCTTAGTATAATGGTTAATTAGAGCTTAGTTCGATTACCAAGAGATTCTGAGTATCCAAGTGAAAAGCCCCAATTTTACCCTAGGGTTTTATGCGAAAAATTGGGATCTAGGGGAAAAAAAGGTGAAAAATTATGAAATTGGATAGTCAAAATTATTGTTGGATGTGGGATTAGGCAAATGAAAGCAAAACCAACAATACCTAGTTTACAGTTTTGGAGATACCCACTTCTACCAAGGAGGGGTGTTTTCCCTAAGTAGCAGGCCAGTGCTTTGGATGGGAAAATGGAGTTCGATTATGATAACAATTTAAACTTAGGAGTTTTATCTTTATTCCAAAGTGGGTTTTATGTATTTTATCTCACCGTGAACCATAACTTGCAGATCTAAGAAACGAGGGTTTTAAAATTATGGAAGTATGGGAAATGCATGCAGAAAATAAAAGAAGGAGAAATTACCTGCAAGACATACCTGGATCTTGTAGATGACTTCAAAAATTATGAAGAATTCCACTTTCCCATTCAAATGAGCCCTTTTCAAAGAAGATATTGGTGTTGTTGAGCCACAACCAGACACCCTAATGCCTCCTTCAACCTGTCAGATCAGTGAGAATCAAATGATAAGGAAAATGAATGAGATCTGCATAATAAAGAAAATATCGAAAGTAAGAAATCATCAATATAGAAATACTCCCTGATACGTACATCCCAGATCCAGGACGATGGTGAGTTCCCCCACGAAAACTCCCTCACTCTCTCTCTAGCGCGTCTCCTTCAACCTGCAGATGAAATGGGCAAAGGAAAATATGCAAGATGGATCCCGAACAAAAATCAGTGTAGAAGAGTAGTAGTGCCAGTCATCACATCATCAATTCATTTACAATATACACATAAGATTAATCCCAGAAAACAAAATCTATTTATTCAAATTTCGGTGACAAAGATCATGAATTACAATGGGGGGGTCACCACTCTTAAATTGTTTGAGAGAGACATAAACCCTAACTCACTTTTAAATCCAATGGTTGAGATTAAAACATCATCAATGGTGGAGATCAACAATACATAGATCACAACATGGATTAAGTGACTAAGTCAAAGAGGGGGCGCACTTTACTCAAGGACGCCTATCCTAGGTGAAAGTCACAATATAACATAAGATATGGCATGATACCATTTCAGGAGTTGGTTTAGATTCTGTTCTTTTGGTAGGTACATCTTCTTTATGTGTTTCTTCAAGCTGACACCTAGATTTCTTAATAGATGCCTCTTCATCGAAGGTTGCATCCCTACTAATCTTGATATGATGGAATCCTGAAATGTATATCCTGAAGACTTTGGAGACTTCACAATATCCTACAAATATTCCCTTCTTACCAGAAGGATCCAATTTGGTTCTCTTCTCTTTTGAAATATATACATATACTGGACAACCAAATATCTTGAGATGGATTACTTCAGGTTTCTTTCTGGTATACACTTCTTAGGTAGTCTTGAATTCAAGAGCACTGTGAGATAATCTATTTTGCACATATACGGTTGTTCTTGGAGCTTCAACCCATAGGTTCATAGGAAGGTCTTGGTCATGAATCATGGTTTTCATTGCTTCCATGATAGTTCTATTCTTTCTTTCCACAACACCATTTTGTTGAGGATTATAGGGAGTGGTTAGTTCCCTCTTTATTCCTTCCTCCTTACATAATGCTTCAAATTCCTTTGAAGTGTATTCTCCACCATTATCTGATCTCAGTGTCTTGATTCTCTTTTCTTACTAGTTCTCTATCAAGGATTTGAATTCCTTGAATTTCCCGAACACTTCACTTTTATTCTTCAAAAAATGTATCCAAGTCTTTATTGAATAATCATCAATAAATGTGACATAGTATTCATATCCACTTAAGGATATGGAGGGCATAGGACCACATACATCAGAATGGATTAGTTCCAACGTACATTTAGTCTTTGTGTCACTTTTCAGAAAGGGATTCTTGATGTTCTTTCCCTGTGCACATCCTTTGCAGGTACCCTCATGTTCGATCTTCAGTTCTGGTAACCCTGTTACCACTTTGCTCACATAGGGAAACACTTTGTAGTTGATATGAGCAAGTCTCCTATGCCACAATTCACTTGAGCTAGTAGTCTCATGGACAAGGGTTGTCTTTGGATGTCCTTTGAGCTTGTACAGTTCTCCTTCTTCTTCTCCAATGACTACAACATCTTCAAGTGTCTTACCCTTGGACCATATGTGCACTTGTCCATCTATAAAAGCAAATCTATATCCTTTCTTGTCTAGAGATGAGATGGAAAGTAGGTTCTTTTTCAAACCTGGTACATACAGTGCTTCCTTCATCTTCATGGAGGTCCCATATTCAAGTTTGTAACTTGATTCACCAATACCTTTGATGGGATATTGATAGTCATCTCCCAATGATACCTTATGGGAAGAGTCCTTCTCTTTAAGATTTGACAGAGTTGTCTTCTTTCCTGTCATATGCTTAGAGGCACCACTATCAATAAGCCATGTATCTTCTCCAGGTGTCACAGACCCAAAGAGTGCAAAGAATAACACATATTATTCTACATATTCTCTTCTAGTTCTCTTTCGAGGTCTTTCTTCATCCTCATCTTTAGCTAGATGAGCATGATGTCTTTTGTTGTTGTTGTTCTTTGGTGATGGACATTCTTTGGCAATATGTCCTAGCTTATGACAGTTGTAGCATTGATAAGTTGAGTAATCCTTCTTCTTCTTTCTTCTCTGAAATTTCTTCTTTGAAGGCTTATGATTACTCTTCTTGAAGCTAGATTGATTTCTTTCCTTAGTATGGGTAGCTAGAGCCTAATCATCTTCTCTGAGAAGAGCTTCTCGAGCTTCTTCTTGTATGTAATCTTCCCATACTATGTAAAACATCATACTTTCTTTTTTGGCACATAGAGTTTGGATAAATGAGTCCCAAGGTCTAGTGAGGCCATTGAGAGCAATCATAACCAATTCATCTTCATAAAGAGTATCTCCAATAGCACTTAGCTTTTCTTTGATCTGGGAGATCCTTGTGAAGTAATCTTGAATAGATTCTCCTTTGCTCATTTTGGTGCCCTTAAATTGAGTTCTTCGATTCATCTTTCTGTTGATGTTCTTTCCTTCATACATTCTGGAAAGTGCATCATACATTTGCTTAGGTTTCTTCTTAGATGACACTTGAGGGATCAAGTGATCCTTAATGGAATCAACAATGATCCTCATTGCTTTGATTAGGTCTTATTCATGCTTCTCCTTAGCTTCAACTTATTCAGGTTCTGCAATCTCATTATTGATGTACTTCTCAAGACCATTCTCTTTCAGAATGAGGCCAATCCTATACTTCCAACCCAAGAAGTTTTCTAGGCCTTCCAACTTGTCCTCAAGCTTGGTGCTTGGGGCCATCTTGACCAGTATGTCACTCAAAAATGAAAATTGTCAAAATAGGAGTTTGACCTTACCAGTAGATGCGCTTGGAGGAGGCGAGTTAATTTGTCCAACTACTTTCCGAAGATCCCTAATCTCCAGTCCTTGAATCCTACTTGCAAAGTTGCAGCACTGCAGCTTTTCTGGTTCTGTTTTGCTGCAGTTTTTTTGGTTCACTGCCAAACTAGGGTTTGGCTTTCTCAGAGATCTAGCCACCCAAAAACTTTGATCCAGGGCTCAATAGATGTGATCTAAGAGGGCACAAATTTCTATGCAAGCAGATATTCAATCCTCCAACTTTTGCAAAAACCCTAATTTCTTTTGGAGAGAGAGGAGAGGGGATTTCACCTTGTAAAAGCTGCTCTAATCAGGTTAGCTCTGATACCATGTTAAGTTTTTCAATATGATAGACAAGATTCAATAGTATTCAATTCAAAATCACAGCAGCATATCAAGAATCATTGATAGAAACACAATCACAAGATAGACACAACATTTATCCTGGGAAACCCTCAAGGGGAAGAAAACCTAGCAAAAACTTCCTCTGTATAAGATGTATAAAAGACAACCCTGAAAATAGTTGTTCTCCTCCTTCTGTTCAGTCTCTCTCTCTCTCTCCTATGCGCTACACAAGTGAGTGAGTCTGTGTTTCGAATGAGAACCCAACTCCTCTATTTATACTAATTGTCAATTGACTTTTTGCACTAGACAAGTCGGCCCCAGTGAAATGTATGGGTCGACTTCACCTAGGAATACTCAAAACAGTATATTATATCATTATTTGGGGTACCAAAGACCCGACACAATAGGAGGATTTACCTCATGACTCTACGATGACCAAATACAATAGTAACACCCCGTCGAAGGAATAATAATATCTCCCTTGGGTTACATCAGTAAAATACTTTTAGAATATCCTTTGAAGTTACAATATTTCAACAGGGAGGACGCAACTTTGGGGAAAATCACACCGTCTCCACTCTCGAGTGTACGATTCAAGGATTAACTCTTTCTTATGAACTTTTACTTTATTTTCCTTTCTTCATCTTACAGATCTCGTTCGGTTGCCTTACTATTTGGTTTTCTCTGGTTTGGCATGTAGAAGGGGGCACTAGGGTGATTGGTTGAAGCTCAACTCTGTCAAGATCTACTCCGAAACCGTTCATTTAATCCAGAAAATGGCATTCTTCATCATTTCACATAATTCTACAGAATCCAAGTATGTTTCACAGGTAATTTCTCCTTTTTTTAAATTTTATGCATGCATTGTCCATCATTTCCTGCATTGAAAAAACCCTCATTTAATAGTAGGTACTAGGAAAATCATCGGACCCATTTGCATCGAGAATTGGAAAATTTGGTGATCTAGGTTTTGTGCGGCATATCAAAAAACCTTCTTTGCTTCAGAAACGTCAAGCTTGGAGTCCTCTTCCCACCTCCAAGCATTGATCTCAGTTTGGGAGAAAACAACCCTCTTTTACATCCTGGTCATATCCCCCTGTTTTGGTTCCGATTTTCAGTTGGGTATTTTTGTTTTCCAATCATATTACCCAATCAGGTGTATTGAAGCCTTAATTTCATTAAATCAACCTCGTCCCAGGCATTTCCCACATTTTTTATTAAATCCCCCCAGGGTCCAAGGTTTGATTATCTAAATGAACACACCAACCCTATATCTATTTAAATTGTTTAAGCCATTTTGATTCAAGTAACATTTCCACATTCCTTAAACACCCATACTCGATTTTTCCTTAAATTGTGGCTTATCCCTTAAATATAAAGTTTCCAGCTCCCACCTTATGTATTCACAATTTAGGGCTTGATCTGGTGATTAGCTATAGATCTATCCTTTCAAGATAAGACCAGGTCTCCCCCATCGTCACTCGGGCATTCAGTGGAATAAAGTGAATGAATATCTAACCGACGTGACAACCATCCATCTTTTGGGGGTTAGGGTTTTTGTAGGTCACAACTTTGATTGCTTGTCCCCTCTGCCATCCTGTATAATATTTATCTATCGAGGAAACTACAATATCTGTGATAACAAACCCCATAGGAAAAAACTCCTCCCCAAAATAGAGAATACATCATAAGCAAAAAGTGAAGGTAGGAGGACTCAAGATGACCTCCCAAAGACAACTTCCTTCACCCCAAGCATCAATCGTAACTGAAGAAAACAAGGGGATGCCAAAGGTTTGGTAAAGATGTCAGTGAACTGCTCTTTAGTAGGAAAGAACTCCAAGCGAAGAAAACCATCATAGATGAGTTGCTGAGTGAAGTGTTTGTGAATCTCATTGTGTTTTGTCCTTTGATGTTCAACTGGGTTGCGAAAGATCTGTATGGCACTCTGATCATCACACCAAAGAGTAGTGGGACGATCCTTTAGAATGTTGAACTTTGTCAATAGTTGTTGAATCCAAAGGACTTATTCACTAGCAAGAACAACAACATGATACTCAACCTCTGTAGAAGATAATGCAATTGTTGATTGCTTCTTACAAGAATAGGAAATAAGAGTGAATACAAGGCAATAAACAAAGACAAAAGTGGACTTCCGATCATCAACGAAACTTGCCCAATTAGAATTTGTGAAATCCTCATGCTGAGAAGCACCCATGGTGTACTGAATTCCAAACTTGGTAGAACCCCAAATATAACTGAGAATGTGCTTAGCTAACTTCCAGTGACTCTCATGAGGGTCCTGAAAGAACCGAGATATAATCCCAACTACAAAGGAGATGTTAGGACATGCGTGCATCAAATATAGTAGATTCCCATCCAATTGTCAATACAATGATGGATTGACTCATGGTGAAGACAAGTTGGTAGAAAGAGTAACACCTAACTGAGATGAGGTAGGATTCAACTTAAAATCAACCATCCCAAAGCATTGAATTAAATTGAGGGAATAATTTTGTTGAAAATAAAGATTCCTTCTGAAGACTAAAGAACCTATAGACCACTAAAATAGTGCAAGATACCAAGATTTGTCAGATCAAACTATTCCATCAATGCTTTTTGAACATGTTGAATCAAGGATATAGAACTCCTTGTGATAATTAAATCATCCATCTACAAAACCAAAATCAAGATATTGGTGCCCTGTATTCTAGTGTAAACAATTGGATCAGAATGACAATGTTGGAACCTTGAAGTGATCAGAAAACTATCCATCCTCTCATACCAAGATCGAGGATCTTGTTTGAGACCATACAATGAACGTCGAAGTCTACATACAAGGGAAGAGTCCTGCACAAAACCAAGAGGCTTCTCCATGTAGATTTCTTCTTGTAAATCCCCATGCAAAAAACACTCTTCACATTCATATGGTAAACTTACCAACCTTGAGAGGAAGTAAGAGAAGGCACTAAACGTATGGAATTCATCTCGAAAAAGGGGAAAAAGTCTCAAAATAATCAATCCCTTCAACCTGTGAAAAACCCTTGGCTACTAGTCGTGCCTTTTGTTTGTCAATAGATTCATCTGTAGCATATCTTGTTCTATAAACCCATTTGCAGTGAACTAGTTTTCATCCCTTAGGAAGAGGAACGAGATCCTATGTGTGATTCTTCATCAAGGAAGAATACTCCTTTGTCATGGAAACATCTTATTCATTTTTCCCAACATCATCAGATAATTGTTGGGGATCATCTGAAATGGCATGACTTAAAGAGAGATACCTATCATCTGTGGTTGAATGTTGCAAGGAATGGGAGAAAACAAACTAAAATTTATTGGCTCATAACCATATCAATCATGTCCGTTTCATTCACGAAATCTCCTCCTTAATTGTTGTTCTTGAACAAGTTGTTCCTTTGTAGGTTGCTCAATTGTTGTTGGTTGATTTTCTATTGGCAGAGTTTCCTCATATGCAGTTGTGTGGTGTTCCTCATCTTCTTGCTTCAAAAATAAAGTTATCAACATGATCTACACCATCATGGCAATATATGAAGAGAGTAGGTTCATATGAGTGTTTGAAATGCTCATCAAAATGGACAACCCATTGAAACAAAAAATCTATAGTAATAGGATCAAATAACCTACATGTCTTAATGGCTTCACATTAACCAACAAATATTATTGGTTTCCTCTTCTTCTCCGTAACTTTATGCTTTTCATTTGGAATTAATGCCCATGTCGCACTACCAAATACTCTAAAGGAAAAGACATCATGCTTAACATGATTCCAAGCTTCCTCTGGTGTTAGATGGAACACTACTTTATGAGGCATCTGATTCTGAAAGTAACTGGCACAATCCATTGCTTCGATCGAGAAGGAATATGACATGTTCTTGGACTGAATCATGTAGTTCACCATTTTTTTCAATGTCCTATTCTTTCCTTCAACAACACCATTTTGTTAAGGGGTGTAAGGAACATAATGATGATGTAGAATACCATGTCCTCTACAAGAGTCTTTGAATGCATAACTGACATACTGCCCCCATTATCTGTGCGTAGATTCTTGATAGAAGGATAGGACTACTTCTCAACAAAAGCTTTCAAGGTCTTAAAAGTGACAAAGACCTCACTCTTGAACTTAAGAAAATACACCTAAAGCGTTGTGAGAAGTCATTAATGAAACTGAGTGCATGCTTCGCCCTTCAAATGGGCGAACTGAAAAAATCATGAGATCACTATGTACCAACTCAAGAGGTGTTGTAGCATGCAATGCTTTTCCTTTTGGAAAATGTTATTGATGTTGTTTTCCGAACACATCCTGATCAAACTCTATTAATACATGAAGTTTTAGGAAGTCCATGAACCAGTTTTTGTGTGATTAATTGTTGCAAGTACCTGTAGTTTAGATGTCCAAATCTTTCATGCAAAATCCTACTCAAAGAATCAACATGTGCAACGAAAGAGGAATTTGAGAAAGGATAAAAACCAACAAACATGTACAATCTGGAGCTATGATCAACTCTTCTAGAGGCAACAACAATCTCAAGATTTTGTAGTTCTTGAATGACTACATTATTAGGAGATAACACTACTGTTTTCCCATCACTAGAATGGTAGATCTTATAAATTGAGAGTATATTAGTAGATATGTTAGGAACAAGAAGAACACCATTGATGCACCGTTCATCTATCTACACAATGCTTGATCCTAAAACATCAAGTTGTGTAGAGTCTCCAATTGCAATTTGAGAAATTCTACAATCATATGGTGTAGGCAGTAACTCATTAGACCGAGTCATATGATGAGATGCACCTGAATCAAATATACAGATATTTGAAGATTCATACAAGTCTCGAGTAGGTAAAGCATGCCCTTTACATGTCGAAGAAGGTTTGGACACATAAATTTTGTGTTGTTTCATGGTTTTATTCAATGCCTCAAGTTTCTTCCAACATTTTGATTCTAGATGACCTAGACCACCACAAAAACTGCAAGTTTCATCCGATTTTTTCTTTTTTTTTGTCTTGGAGGAAGACTCAACGGACTTGGAAGGTGGAGATGATTGGGTTTTATGTTGGGGTTTGGAGGGAGTGTCACTACCTTGACCTTAATTTTTCTTCTTTTCATACAGGGCTTTATGCTTATCTTTGGAGGAATGGGACACAATATCTTATTTCTTAGACTTTGAAATGGAATCAAGTTGCATAATCTTGGATAGTTTCTTTGTGAGGTGCTCACAAAAAAACTCAAAAGAGGGCATTTTAATTTCAACTCCTAGTGCATCCATTGTAGAGCAAAATGTAGAAAAAAATACATGATAAAAACCTTTCAATGTGGATAGAATAAATTAAAAAAATGCATTCATCATTGAATTTGTATTTTCCACACCCTTTCAACGATGTCTGCAATGACTTAGATTTGGCAAGAAAATCTTCAGTGGACGCATGCTCAGCACAAACGATGTCAATTCTGCTTCCCATTTCAATTCTTAAAATCCTTTGACTTAGTTAAATAATAAAGCCAACTTATCCCAACATGTTTTTGAAGTTTTAAATCCATCAAGATGAAACACCAAACTATCATAAACATGCAACCCAATCATACCTATGGATTCGTCAAGCTTGTTTCGATAGGCATATTTTTTTATTTCCTTGGTAAACGTCAATTGAGACTTTGTCAATGTTTGTCAAATTCCTTTCGAGTGCAGTTGTTGCATCTTCAATTTCCATGTGTGATGTGTGATAATTATGGGGAGTAGGGAGCTCAACAACCCTCAATTCCACCATTTTATCAACGCATAACAAAAAAAAAACCTAGACCTGGTCACGAGAAAAATGTAGCATTAAAGAAAATGGCAAATCATCGATTTTACATACCATATCTATTTGGAGATCAAATTGTTGTGGTCAGCTTCCTTTGCAAATCCTTCACAGATCTAAGTGGACAACAAAATCAAATATGAATCCTCACATAAACAAATTGTTCAGATCTAAGCATAAGACCCACACTTCAAAGATGTCCTTGCCTGCATTCCATTCCAATTAATTGTTTATTAGTGTGGATGCAAACACTGGGTGATAGAAGATTAGATCATGAGAGATATTTCCATGATTAGTTTGATTTTGATCACCATAAGCCCCACCACCTCCAAGCAGATCTCAGAGGTTAAACTAGATAGTGCGAGGACAAAGGTCAAGCATGGGAGTAGCATGACACTAGAGCCTCATTCGTTCAACAGGTGGCCCAACCAGAAAGGAGGCATGTGATAGGCTCTTTCAATACACCTACTCATCCCGCATAAATTTGAGAAAGCACGAGCCTGTTAGTAGCGATCTAGGTGTTCAACTCTCAAGGAGAATCACGAAGTGGTAGGCAGTGTTACAACCTAAGTTGTACTTAGTGGTTTTTTATCAAGTGAGCCTGGTGAACCGGACATAGATGATTTGTTCAGACTTCAGAATTGCTTCTGGGAAGTGCTTGTTGTACTGTATCACATGCTCATACCCCGTAGGGGAGTTGTAATAAAATGTTCTAGCATGGTAGTGTCTGTAAAAGACTCGATCTCTTGGACTTTATTTGTCAATCCGATCAGCCCAGAGTGTTTTTTCCCTTGGTTATTATTGGTTGTTGAATAAACGATTGATATTTTCTACGTTTTTCACTCAATACCTCCAAAATTGGGGTGGTCGGCTTGGCATTTAGGCCCATTGAGGTTATTAGAGTCTGTTTGTCAATGTATAAACATGCTAGGCATTATGGTCAAGTCATATGAACATGTCTAAGTCCCCCTAGGTTTTAATTTTTTTAATTTTTTAAGTTTTTTTTTAAGTTTTAATTTTTCCAAAACTTAAGATATTTTTTTATAGTCTAAATGAAAAAATTGGTTTTGTAATAAAAGTGGGCTCAGAAATCAGTTTCAGTCATGGGGGTGCTCATTTTCTAACTCAGAGCACCTGGTAAACCCATAAACCCACTTTTCCTAAGTTTTGAGTGATTTTCCCATCACTCAGGTCAAAAAACCCTAAAAATCAAATATTAATTAATTTAATTAAAAATTAATTAAATAATGGAGCAAATCCAAATTCCTAAATCAGTGGATTTTGCTTTGTTTTGATTGAAGTCAGTCTCATTGGCTTCATATTAACCGAGAGTTCCCACTCCTTGACTGAAGGCATGGTGTGCGCTGAATATGAGCTTAACTAGCTCATGCAGATCTAGGGTTGCGCCCTCCTTTCTCTCTCCTCCACACGTGTGGATCAAGTTGGGAGTTGTTTGTTGGTTGGTTCAGTTCACTAAGTGAGGTGTCACTCTAATTTGCAGTTCTAGTTTAGTTAGACTCAGTTCATCCAATTAGACTCAGATCATTATCAGATCAGACTCAGTTCATCATCATATCAGACTCAACTCATCATCAGATTAGACTTAGTTCATCATCAGATCAGGATCGACTTGACTCTTTGCAGCTGTAGTCCCTCTCTCCTTTGGAATTGCGCCCCCTCCGGGCTATGGTTTCAGTTTTTGCTATAAATAAAGCACATTTTCCTCCTTTCCAAGCTAGTTAGATTTGGATTGAAGAGTTGTTGCTGCTGTAATGTTGATATATTTTTCATTGAAATACATAAAAGATTTGGAGGCAATATGGTGTCATGTTATTATGTGTGGATGAGCATTGCCATGTTTCATTGAGGTAACCTGTATTTGTGTTCATAACTTGCTTATTTTTGATATTGTGGATCGAGTGCTAAAGGATTGATAATAAGTTTATTATGATCTTGATAGGAAAGGAATATGTTAATAAGTTTATTGGCTATCTCTTTCTCTTTTATGCATGTCTAGAGATCTAGATTTAACATGTTTTATAAGATTAAATGCATGCTATTCTAATATATTTGTTTATGTATTAACCAGATCTCACAAGCATCTTGGCAAGCCTTTGGATTAGTTGCAGGTTCCTAGCTTGGAGAGGGTGTTGATCTAGTTTTCTTCCTCACTTTCCCCAAACTTTCTCAAAGGCATAGTCCCTTGACATTCCACCAGAAAGCTCCACGATTGATTTTCATGGCTACAAGCGTTCCTTCTTCTCTTTCTCCTCTTATAAGTTAAAATCTTCCTTGGTTACTTGGTTCATAGCTTTGATTTGTTTAGATCTATCATCTTAGAGTGAATTTTAACATATATCTATCATCTTAAAGCTTATAATCTAGATCTTGTTCTTAAAAAAGGGTTTCATAAGCATTCTAGATCTAGCTTTAGGGAATTGTCCTTTTTGCATGGCGTTTTAAAGAAAATTTGTAGCTTGCATGCATTAGATTTCTCTTTCGTAATTTAAAAGATAAATCCAGCAATCAGTACACATCATATTGGCTGCCCAAAAGGCAAGCCAAGATCCCAAGGAAAGCTTGCTTTTCTTGGTTCCTTTTTCACCTTTTTTTTAACTAGTTTTAACTTAGTTGCTTTCAGTTAAAAGTGTGTTGACCCAAAGGTAATTTCAAAGTGCTTTTGGGCATATTTAAGTTTAATAATATTGCTGGTTTTTAGCAGGTATAACAGAGAAGAGGAGGAGGTGCTGTCTGAAAAGTGACTTTTGAGCCATTCGGAACCCCCCAGGGGTCTCCCCATTTCCCGAAATCTTTAATTTTTGCACTTTGTAAGCTCTTGGGTTCATTCTGTATAAGAACCAAGAGGCATTATATCAGTTTGCTGATATTGTAACTGCTTGTAATAAAAAATAATTTCGAATAGGCTCTTTCGAGCCCATTCCCCATCCCCCTTGGGGGGATTCATGTCCTTTTTTCCTTTTTTGCATTTTTCCTATTATTTGCTCTAGATTAGTTTTATTTATGCAAAATAGTTTACTTTTATTACTTTCATCATATCGTCCATATTATAAAGTCAAAGTAACTTTAATACTTACCCCACGAATCCCGATTGAACCGAAAGGTGAAAGAGGATCATGGTAGATTTAATTAGAGAACCTGTGGTTTGTTTTATTTTTGCTGCTTCATTATTCACTATTAATTTTTGCAAGCAATTAATTTAAAATCAACCCCCTCCTTGATTCCCCAATTGAGGTCCACTTGGACCGAAAGAGGTTCCTGGAGGGTTTTCTTTCTAATAAAAACATATTGATTAAAATTTACTAAAAATTACAAAGACTCCGGTGTGTATGCTCTGTGTTTTGGCTGCGGTTCGTCTGATCAGTCAAGCTGCATCAAAAGCAATGTGAGTGACTAGATTAATTAGGTTTCACTTTCCCCAATTAACCACCATCGGGCGAAAATCCAACTCCTCGAACAAATCGTAAGCGGTGGCAAAATACCCAAAGGAAGTGGGAATTACTAGACAGTGACCTCGAGGCGTCGATCTCTGTTACACCCTAGCGGGTGTATTATGAACACAGTCTTAGAGACTCCATTCAACCCACACATTCCTTGCAGGTAGCCGTGAAGGTTTTATTTTTGGACATACTCCAAGTACCCATCGGGTATATTTGGAGCCCCCCTTCACCTAAATTAATCCACTCATTTTTCATATTAACTTAAAACGTACCAAGAGACAATTACAAAACATTCACTCCAAGCACATGCAAGCACATTTAATCATTTTGCAACTCCATTTTAAGGCACTAGTTATTTGTTTACTTCTTTCGATATATATATTGTGTGTCATCATTGTGCTTACTTGTGTTTATTTTTCATCTTGTCATATGTGGTTCTCAATTGTTAATTTCAAACTCCTAAGCAACTTATTCAATTTAATACCATCATACTAAAGTAATTAGCCTTAGTAACTTAATAGGGTCTACCCCCTTGGCTTCGTTAGGAGTCGAGCCTAAACGAAGGAGTCAAGAACAAGGTGACAACCTTGACTCGAGACTTGCCCCCAAGGACACACTGAGTGTCTTGAAGATTTCTACCATGTCCCCCCCAGGTGTGTGAAAGGCGACAACAGGCGGCAGGCCACACGATTGCTGAGCCACGACAACGCCCAATCTAAGATACAAATCACTATTATGACATAGGCACGCTTCTTCGACTTTGAAAGCAAACTAAACTC
The DNA here is from genome assembly GCA_001517045.1 of Pseudotsuga menziesii. Classification (NCBI taxonomy): domain Eukaryota; kingdom Viridiplantae; phylum Streptophyta; class Pinopsida; order Pinales; family Pinaceae; genus Pseudotsuga; species Pseudotsuga menziesii. Next base: position 538,116 of record LPNX010774591.1, read on the forward strand.
TTACCCAGGATATGAAGATATGAAGGTTTCCTTTGATGATCTGGAGTAGGTGAGATGAACAACATATCAACACTCACCTAGGATGATCAAAAAATGCCTCTTCTAAGCATGCTTGTGGGCTGGAAAACCATCGACCGAATCGATGTTATTTTCCACATAACCAACAATTAGAGTGTAGAAATTTGATGCACATAAAATCTGTTGCTTCTTGCCCTGGTCTGATAACCATGTGTAGAGGAGGATCAAGGCAACTCCATAATTGATCTCCATAAAATAAAATAGAAAACACATAAAGATCAGATTGAGAATTGATCTCAAGGAGAAACATGACTACCCACAAGACAGAGAAGTCACAATAGAAAATTACACAATAAAGAATTCTCCTAGATTTATCAATATTTCTCCTAAAAGATGAGAAAGGTTCGATACCATGTAACTACAAAGCCAAAACCTCCTAGAGAAGAGGTGATCTATCAATCTGAATTAATTAAAATACATGAGAGAATCCTCACAATTTATATAGGATTGAGAAAGCCCAACAAACACTAAAGATTAATTGGGCAATTGAAAAAATCAATGTGAGCTTAATTCACACAAGTTTGTCACATGTATTTATAAATAAATACATGTTAAACAAATACACAAACATTTAAAATATATTATTAGCATAGATTCATTTATCAAGTCTAGAAAGGCATAAAATCTTCCTAATGCAAACTCCTTTTCGGAAGTGTTGAGGAAGCTTGCAATGCAATGTTTATGATTTTAATTTATCTAATTTGTGTAGTTTTATATATATGTGGTTCTAATTATTTAAAATTTAATTTAAGGCAACATGTTATTTTTTATAAAGGACACATGTCAGCTATAGGATGAGCATAGAAGGAGTTGCACACCTCCCCCTACCGGGCTATACAATGCGCCTCTTCGACACAATTATAAAATTTGAGGTTCACTTCAAAATTTAAGGCGCTAAAGGAGAATCTTTTTTTTTCTTAAAAAAAAGTTACTTTATATTTCATTAGAATCAAAGAGAGGAATCTATCACTTCAAAGTTTGAACAACCACCATAATAATATTTTTCACACATAATAGAATCAGGCTAGGAATATGTACTGGTTCAATATGGCTCTACGCATGAAAAGTCTATGGTTGGATCTTTTTGGCAAGGAGCTGTGGAATCAGGTGATTATTACTAAGTATCTACGTAGAGTGTCTCTGACATCTTGGCTAAGAGAGATAGAAAATAACATCATGGGTACGTTGTTGTTTTGGAAAGGTTTTATCACAATGTTTCCTTGGATTAGCAGGGCCTTATGTTGGAAAGTTGGAAATGGAGAATCTATCAGTCTGGGAATTGATCCATTCCTAGGGATGGAGACAGACTTTGCTATATCACCCGAGCTGCTTGAATTCCTTAATGAGCATGATTTTTTGTATTTAAGCTATATTCCTAACTTTGGAGGTTGATGTTTTTCCGATGCCTATTGGTTATCGACTAATGATCTTGAGCTTGAAGGCACATGGTCCCATGGATGGACTTTGTTTATGGATAAATTGTATAGAGCGTGGACCAACCTGACTACTGAAGAAGATGTTTTGGTTTGGGATTTTAATAGAGCTACCGATAAGGTTACAACAAAGGAAGCTTATAACTTCATAGTTCAGTCTCTCATTGCTCCTGTTAATGGATGGTGGCATAAGAACATCTGGAAGTGGAAGGTCTTGGTTAAAATCGAGTGTTCTTTGGTTGTGTTTTGAAAACAAAATCTCCACCCGAGACAATTTGATGAAACGAGGATGGGTAGGACCCAACTGTTGTTCATTGTGTTGTTGTGAGGCAGAGTCGGTCGCCCATCTTTTTGTTGGTTGTAATTTTCACAGTTTGGTATGGAAAGAGGTGATGCAACAACTTAAAATCCTTCTAGTCTGGGACTGTTCGGACTTTTTGATGAATATGTGACAGTGGCATTCTAATGATTGTGGATATTGCTATCTTCCTATTTCTGTCTGTAGGTCTTTGTGGAAGATGAGAAATTGGGTCATTTTTTATAATCTTAAACCTTCTCCATTTCTGTTTTTTGCTTCCATCATGGGTATGCTAAAAGATTATTCGGCTCCGGTGTGCTCAAATAAAAATAGGAAGGCTGGTAATCCTCATGCTATTAAGTATCCAACTGGATTTTTTGATGGGGCAGCATCTGGTAAGTTTTGTGGGGTTGGTTTCTATCTGATTATTGGAGAAAATCACTTTTTTCATTTCAAGATGGGTTGTGGTTTGGGGTCCAACACTCGAGTTGAGTTGTTGGCACTTTGGGGCCTGGTTTTTGTAGCGCACAACATGGGTTTTCCTTCCCTGGACATTTTTTGAGACTCGCAAACTATTGTGGACTGGGCTAGTAATCAATCTCCTCTTCATGTTTTGGCTTTGGACCATTAGTGTACTCACACCAATTTTCTGTTGGGGACCTTTCTCTCTTACAACATTAAGCATATATATCGGGAGCACAATTCTATGACTGACCATCTTTCTAAGGAAGCTCTCTTGTTATCATAAAGATGTCTCGCTTATGAGGAATTTGAAGATAATCATAAAATCAATAAATGATCTCTCAATACCTTCATGTAATGATTGTGTTTGGACACTTTGTTGGTCATCTCTTTTGCTATTACTTTTTGTTTGTACATTCTTATTTGCCTGGAAGGCTATGATTGTGTTTGGACACTTTGTTGGTCATCTTTTTTGCTATTACTTTTTGTTTGTACATTCTTATTTGCCTGGAAGGCTATTTGTAAAACGTTGATAGTGGGGCAGCAGTTATGATATTTCTAAGGTTTTTATATACATATAAATAGTATTTTGGGAAGATTTTTTGAATGATATCCATGTTTTTTATATACATGTGGATAGTAGTTTGGGAAGATTTCTGAATAATATCCCTGGCATGGCATTGTATATTGGGAAGATTTCTAAATGATATCCATGGTTTTTATATACATGTGGATAGTATTTTGGGAAGATTTGTGAATAATATCCATGATATGGCATTGTATATTGGGAAAATTTTTTGAATGATATCCATAGTTTTTATATACATGTGGATAAGTATTTTGGGAAGATTTCTGAATAATATCTATAACATGGCATTGTGTATTGGGAAGATTTCTAAATAATATCCATGACTTTTATATACATGTGGATAGTATTTTGAGAAAATTTCTGAATAATATCCATGGCATGGCATTGTATACGGTGACCTTTAATTCCAGAAACTATTTTTTTTTCTGTTTAAAAAAAATATTTGTCACACCTACTTAACACCCACCACGTGTCTCGTCTTAGTGCATTACTCGTTTTCGTGTTTCGTTAATATACCAATTATATTGACCATTTGAAAATCTAGGGAATTGATATAACTAGAGGCATTAAAGGACGTCATGGGTCACTATGAATGGATATATGATACCGCTACAGTGCCACTCTTATCTAGTTTAAATGAGCCATATGGAAATGTATTTTATATGAATAAAACAAATTAATGAACTCTTTCAAGTGGTCATGGACGAAGCATCGTCCATCCGTTTATTTATCATCTTTAATCGACACCTGTTAGCCCGTACTCCATAATATATATATATTGTTTTATTTTAATTATCGAAATGATGGAGATGATAATGTGCGCACTCCACTACCCTTTATCTTATTCAAATATCAAAAAAATGTATTCACCTCCATGGTGTGGCTGGCAATGCAGCGTCTTCAACGCCACAAGACCTCCAAATTCTCGCAGTTCCCACCACCAGTATGCTCATAACTTCCACGGCCTGTGCAACTGTCTGTAATTGAAATTGGTGGGGAGCAATATATATTTTCTGCAATTGAAATTGGTGGGTGCTATATAAATATATATATATATGTATATATACACGGATGCAAAGCAGCTGCAATTCCTTTATTGATATTGATCATCATAATTCATCTCGCTTTTTTTCTCGTACTCCTGTGCAGGAGTTTCTGTGCAGTTGATCGATCATGGCACACGGATACAGTAGCACAACAACATCATCAAGCTCTTTCCATCTCCATCTCCATCTACATTCCACCATTTACGAGGGGCCTGTGTTCATATCTTCTGGATTGTCCGCGCTTTCTCTGTTTAGGAATGCACAATTGCGGAAAGATCCTTCCACGGGATTACAAAATTTGATTGCAAAATCAAACAGAAAGTCTGCCAAAATTGGTAACTGTATCAGAAGTAGAATGACAGTGGCATGTTCATTGTTGGAAACTGCATCATCTACAGCCTCAACCTCAGCCTCGTACCCTGAGCGACTGCAACAGGAAAACAACAGCCAGACAACGACAATGGTCAAGGAAGAGGGAGAGGGAAGAAAGCAGGGGGATTCTACTTCTGTCGGGACTCGGATTCTGATAGCAGGGGCGGGTATAGGGGGTCTGGTATTAGCTTTGGCTGCAAAGAAGAAAGGGTTCGATGTGAAAGTGTTTGAGAGGGATGTGAGCTCCATCAGAGGAGAGGGTGAGTACAGAGGTCCAATCCAAATCCAGAGCAATGCCCTCGCAGCATTGGAGGCAATCGATAAAGACGTTGCAGAGGAGGTTATGGAGAATGGTTGTATTACTGGCGACAGAATCAACGGTTTAGTTGATGGTATCTCCGGTGCATGGTGGGTTTATAAGTTTATATAAAGTTCTAATTAATTTTTATTTTTAAAATTGAAAGATCCCTTTGCCACAATAATGGTTCGAAAACTCTCCACTCACAGACTGTTTTCCTGTTTTGGGTTTCTTAATTCTTCAAGTAGTGGTACGAAACCGTGTTTTGCCTGAGTTACAATGTATTTGTGAACGTGGAGAAATGGAATAGTAAATTGAGCTCAAATTTCTTCACTAAAGTTAAATGGGAGGGATGGAATGACAATTGCTGTCAACACCTTCCTTCAGTTTTTTTTTCCCCAATAGATCCTAAGCTCTCTTGCCGAATCTTCCTCCATTTCTTTGCCTTTGCTAAAGAGAAGATTACATTCTTTCAATTCTCTAACAAGAGTACTGAAAGCTCATGCTAACAACATCATATGACATCTTCTTCTTTCATTGGAAGAAGCTTTACTTGTGCCAGTGTGCTTAAAATAGTGCTCAAAAGAATAGCTGTTTGGTGTTCTAGCATGCCCAACACTTCAATCATACTGTCCTTGCCTTTGCCTTCCTAGTACTAAGTAGTGTGTTTGTGTGTGTATGACAAGCACTTGTGAGGAAAATATCACACCTTATTTCATCTACGTAAGTTCTGGAGCTGAAAGTGAGGAGATACCAACGAGATATGTAAGCTTGATGTCCATCATGCACCACACTCATCTCAACCGATAGAGGATTGGCAAAATGTGAGACCTATGAGGAAAGGTAAGCAACAAGAGCAAGTTTATTTTTTTAATTTGTTGTTGTATTAAACTCATTAGAACATTTTGTCGCCGAAAAGGATGAGTGGAAGAGAGCCCTTCGGGAGGGTAAAGGCAAAGTTGCTTCTACAAAGAAACGAGGCATATCTAAGACAACCACGGGAAATTAATCTGGATTCTGGAGTAGCAAAATGAATGTAAAGAGTGGTGAAGTACACCTACAAGAGGCGCAGTGGGCAGATTGGACTTTACAGGCCCATGGCAAGCTCAACATGCTTGGCATTTCAACAAAAAAATAGTATTCTACCAAGATGTAGAAAAGGTACATTCATTGGAGGACAGACGAAATTCTGCATCAGTGGTAGATGGGCTGAATTTTTCAGCCATCATTGATATCTATTCTGGATAGTGAGTGAGTGGATGATCAGATGGTGGATGACTCGGTATCAACCATGCTGGATATAGGTCTTGTGGTTAGCTTTTAGTACATTGTACATTGAGAAAACAAAAGAATGGGGAGTTTTGAAACTTACTTTCTTGCTAATTGGTTTAGCAACTCAGAGGCAGGCTATGGCTGGTTTCTACAACTTGCTTGGTCTGAATAAGTTGGTTAAGTATTGGAAAAACATTTGTGTCTAGCATGACCATTAAGGAAGGGGTGATAAAGTATATGTTCAATGATTGTCATAATTTGTAACTTAGGCTTTTAAGTTAGGAACATTATTTTATAATAAATTCAAGTTATAAAGTTAAGTTCTAATGAATTAATGTTAATTAAGTAATATTTAATTAGATGTCGGGGAAAATGAAATGAAAAATCACTCTCATTGAGGCAATGTAAATGATTTTTATCTCATGGCGTTTGGAAGGTAGCTGATGAATTCTTTCCCCACAGTAGGGCGCAACTTTTTGGTGGAAGCAGTTTCAGAATTGAAGAAGTTTCATTTTTGACCTTGTCACTGGTGTAGGGAGGAACTAGGGCATCATGTTTTGGAGGCTTTCCACCTCAGTTTTCAGAAAGTGACCTAGCTGAGCAACTCACCTCAAGGAGGCGCATCTTTCTGTCGAAACAGAATTCTCAAACTCCAAGTTTGGAAAATTAGGGTTTCTATGACAAACCCTAGGTCAGCCAACTCCAGAACCAGGTCGGACACCTCAAATCGGTAATATCTAAATCTTTGCTATTTCCATTTGAGGTTCGTATTTGAAAAGATGACTCATCATACTCAGCTTGAGGACAAGCTGAGAGGAGCTTATAACTTCCGAGCATGGAAGTACAAAATCTCCCTAATCCTTGAAGAGAATGATTTGGATCAGTAATGGAGAAGTTCCAGATTTAGAGGGAGATGAGGCTAAGGCTGCTCATAAGAGAAGCATGGCTAAGGCTAAGAGAATCATTGCAGATTCTATTAAGGATCACCTCATCCCCCATGTGTTTTCATTCAAGACACCGAAGGAAGTGTATGATGCTTTGACAAAGATGTTCGAAGGAAAGAACATCAACCAGAAGATGACTTTGAGGAACCAATTGAAGAATGTGAAGATATAGAACTCCGAGACCATATGGTCTTACTTCACAAGGGTTGCTCAAATCAAAGAACAACTTGAAGCGATTGAAGAAAATGTCGAAGAAGGAGAAATTGTAACGACTACCGTGAATGGTCTCCCTAGATCATGGGACTCATTCATTCAAGGAATTTGTGCAAGAAGGAAGCTGATCTCTTTGAGCAGACTTCAAGAAGAATGTGCACAAGAAGAAGCTAGATTTGTGATAAGAGAAGAAAAGATGGGAGCAATGACGATCAAGCTCTCACAGTTCACACCAGGAAGAACTTCAAAAAGAAGGAGAAGAAAGAGAACTTTCATCACAACAAGAAGAAGGACAAGAAACTGAAGAAGACCAAAAGCGATACTTCAAATGTTCGATGCAACACTTGTGATGAAAAGGGACACTTTGCAAGAGATTGCCCCATCAGGAAAAGAAGACACCATGCTCATGTTGCCGAAGATGATGAACCAACAAACAAAAGATTCAGATGGGAGAAGGATGATTCAGATGAAGAGTATGTGCTAATCTCAGCACTTAGTGGCACTATCTCACACAAAAGCAATGATTGGCTTGTGGATAGTGGAGCTTCTAAACATATGACGGGATACAAGGAATCATTCGTTAATATGTCTGAACATGACTCACCTCACAAGGTGAAACTTGGGGATGACTATCAATACCCCATAAAAGGGAGTGGAGAAGCTTCATACAAGCTTGACTCCGGGAAACCCTTGAAGATGAAGGATGTGCTATATGTTCCAGGATTGAAGAAGAATCTTCTCTCCATTTTTGCACATGCAAAAGGGATTAGGGTTGCTTTTGTCGATGGCCAAGTTCTAATGTGGCCAAGAGGAAAGACAATAGAGGATGCATCAGTGATTGGAGAGAAGAGGAAGGCTTGTACAAGCTGAAGGGACAACCTGAACAAGCATTGGTTCATGAGTCAAATGAACCAAGTGAACTGTGGCACAAAAGGCTTGCACATGTACACTACAGGGCACTATCGATGGAAAGCAAAGCAGTTTTAGGACTGCCAGAGATCCAGGCAAAGCATGAAGGCATTTGCAAAGGATGTGCACAAAGAAAGAATGCGAAGAAGACATTTCCCAGTAGTGAGCAAGGCTAAAGGAATATTGGAGATAGTACACTCGGATGTATGCGAACCCATGTCCTCTAGCTCATTAAGCGGGTATGTGTACTAGGTTTCCTTTATAGATGATTTCTCACGTAAGACTTGGATATATTTCTTGAAAGGGAAAAGTGAAGTTTTCAGTAAGTTCAAGGAATATAAAGCCTTGGTCGAGAACCAGACGGATAGGAAGATCAAGACTCTACGATCAGATAATGGCGGAGAGTTCACTTCGAAAGAATTCAAGGAACTCTGCAGAGAGTCCAGTATTAAGAGGGAGTTGAAGACTCCATACAATCCTCAGCAGAATGGGGTTGCAGAACGAAAGAACCGAACCATCATGGAGGTAGCAAAAGCTACGCTGCATGATCAAGATCTTCTTATGCAGCTTTGGGCGAAGGCAGTAAGAACGACTGTGTATGTACAGAACCATCCTCGTCGAGTACTTGACAATAAGACTCCCTAAGAAGCTTTCTCAGGAGAGAAACCAAAAGTCAGCCATCTGAGAATATTTGGCTGCCCGGTGTACATACTTATCCCAAAGGAGAAAATGACCAAGCTCGATCTTTTTGGGAGGAAGGGTATATTCATAGGATGCAATGATACATCAAAGGCCTACTGAATATACTTCCCAGGATTCAAGTAGATCGACATCAATAGAGATGTAACCTTTGATGAAGACTCGACATACTTCAGATCTAGGAGGACACCCATTTAGGAGGTCGAGGAACCTGAAGAGACGAGAGGCCGAGATATGGAAATTGGAGAAGCAATCCAGAGGACCATGAAGTTCACGACATGACAGAGCCACAAGAGTTGGTAGAGACATTCCTTGAGAAGGACTCCCACAAGAGGAAACTAGCATGGGCACGTGAGCTCATATAAGAAGCTGAAAGGTATGGCGTTCTAGAGGGAATACATAGAGAGAGAAAAAGGGAAAAGCCCTACAATAGCTATGTGGCTCTGCTGTGCAACATCATTGACAAAGAACCTTCCACCTATGAAGAGGCTACAGGAAAGAAAGAATGGAAGGATGCGATGGTCGAGGAATATTAGTCGATCATGAAGAATGATGTCTGGGAGATTGTTCCGAGACCGGAAAAGAAGTCTGTCGTGACTTCGAAATGGACTACAAGATCAAGCATGCTGTAGATGGCAGCATTGAGAAATATAAGGCGAGATTCGTAGCACAAGGCTTCTCACAAAAAGAAGGCATAGACTATGAAGAGACATTTGCACCTGTGGTAAGGTACACTTCCATTAGGACCATACTTGCTTTGGCAGCAGCTATGAAATGGAAAATACACCAGATGGATGTAAAGACAACTTTCTTCAATGGTGTAGTCGAGGAGGAAGTGTACGTGGAACAACCACTGGGATTCGAGACACATGATAGGAAGACCCATGTGTGCAAATTGAAGAAGGCCTTGTATGGATTCAAACAAGCACCGAGGACATGGTACGACATGATGGATAGCTTCCTGATGAGCTTGGGGTTTACCAAGAGTAAAGCGGATTCCAACCTCTACTTCAAGGTGGAAGACGAAAGACTAGTAATACTCCTGCTATATGTCGATGACTTGTTTCTAACAGGTGAAGACAAACTCATTACAGATGCAAAGATGAGACTTGCTACAGAGTTCGAGATGAAATACCTAGGTATGATGCACTACTTCTTAGGCATGGAGGTGTGGCAGAGTGCAGCTGGGATTTTCCTTTGTCAAGGAAAGTATGCAGTGGAGATTCTGAAGAGATTAAGAAGGTTGGATTGCAGGGCGATAGCCACACCTATGGCATCTAACTTGAAGCTTCTGAGTGATGCTTCATTTGAGTCAGTTGATGCCATGATTTATTGTTAGGTGATTGGCTCATTGATGTATCTGACGAATACGAGACCAAACATATGCTTTGCGGTGAACACCCTGAGCCAGTTCCTTATGGATCCAAGACATGTTCACTCGATAGCTGCAAAGCATATATCGAGGTAACTAAAAGGTACAGTGGATTATGGGCTCAAATATGATGCGAATAAGAAGATTAACCTACATGGTTATGTTGATTCAGATTGGGTAGGTAGCGCCACTGACAGGAAGAGCACCTCAGGTTGTTGCTTCAGTTTGGGATCTGGCATGATCTCCTGGTTCAACAGGAAGCAATCATGTGTGGCACGGAGTACAACCGAGGCAAAGTATGTTGTCGCTTTCTCGACTAGTTGCGAGGCAGTGTGGCTTCGAAAGCTACTGTCTAACTTGTTTGATCTCCAGTTGGATGTGAATTGTATCTTCTGCGACAATCGGAGTTGCATGAAGCTGTTGGAAAATCCTGTGTTCAATGACAAGTCGAAGTACATCGAGATCAAGTTCCACTATATCAGGGATATGGCGCAAAGAGGAGCAGTGAAGCACTAGTATGTGGCAACGGAGGAGCAGATAGCTGATGTGTTGACCAAGCCTCTTGCGAGAGTGAAGTTCGAGTACTTTAGAGAAAGACTTGGTGTGATCCAGATCGAGATCCCTTGAAAGAGGGAGTGATGTGCTCTAGCATAGCTAGAGAGATAGGTTGTCTGAGCATAAAATCCTGGCGAAGCTCATAGGTTGCTCAAGCGTAATCAACCCTGTAGGTTGTCCTTGGATGTAATCAGTCCTGGCGAAGCTCACAGGTTATCCTTGGATGTAATCAATCTTGATAAGTTACGAAAGCATAATATCTCACATGGGAATTGAAACAGGTTGTCCAAGCGAGAAAAATCCTGGTGCAGCAGGATGCTTGGACGTAATCAATCCTGTAGGTTGTCCTCATATGTAATCAGTCCTAGTGAAGCTCGTAGGTTTTCCTTGGACGTAATCAGTCCTGAGACGGGTTATCCGAACGTAAAAATGAGACCTAGCGTGGTACACAGGTTATTCAGATGTCATACGCCTCGTGGGTTGTCTAAGTCTAAAAATGAGACTTGCCGTGGTACGCAGGTTACTCAGATGTAATACGCCCTAAAGGTTATCTGAACGGAAAATATCCTGGACGCAGGTTGTTCAGATGTAATCCCTTGAGGTTGACCTAGAACGTAAAAAAGTCCTGATGCAGCAGGTTGTTGGATTGTAATCAATCCTTACATATATATCCATATATGTGTGTTCCCATGTTGAGATGATAAGGTCACGAAGCACGAGAGGTGCACCTAGGAAGTTCTCTAATAGAACGCAAGTCGACCGTGGATGCTTTGTGTGTTTTGTTTTGTTTTGTGCAAGACAAAAGAGATGATTTGGATACGATGAGAAGAAGGTAGAAGACACAGGTTATTGCCATGGCAATTTAAAGAAGGTCTTGGATAGTTCCTACGTGATGGCTTGTTTGAGATGTGATGAAGACCTGGCAAAGGACTAGGCCTACATCCAACATGAAAAAGGGTTGGCTTTGTAGAAACTTCTGATGACAGATAGTATGGTATGATGATCAAATAATAAGGTGATGATGGCAGCAGCTATGATGATGACTCTATGACTTTGTGATGATGACTCTGCGATGAAGACTTGACTAGATGTGTTGATGACTGTGAAGAGAGAGAATACCTTCCTAGTTAAGAGGGAGTGTTGATGTATTTGTATCTTCGGAAGATATTTTGATGTGTATTATCATTGTATGTTGTTGTACCCCCATTGGGGATGTGTTTATCCCCTTGCGGGATGTCTTAATTGTGTCTAGACCTTGAGGTACAACCTCCGTTGTAAGTCGGGGCAATAGTCTCCAGTGTAACATCATGTAATGTGTATTTGGAGTCTCTCTGGGAGAAGTTGGTCCTGTTAGGGTAGACATGTGGGCCCCAGTCTTATGTTTGGTCAGTGACTTGAAAGGGTGTAAATAGGGAGGCGCTCTCCCTCATTTATACACACCACACACTCTCAAGTTCGCATGAGAGAGAGACAAAGGGAGGAGAGACAGATAGTTGCTAAATACTTCTTATTACTGCTTTTGATCGTCTTACTCTTCTGAAGAAGTTTGCGGGGTTTTCTCCTTCATGGTTTCTCTGGTGAAAAGATTCGTGTCTCGCGTATCTTTAATATCTTATGCATCTTGTTATTCTTTCAGATAAAGATCCTAGATAAACTAATCAGATTTAAAGAAAAACTAACACAATAGGTTGCTTTATTAGAAAGTAAAAGAAACTAACTAATGAAAAGTATTATTCCTAAATATAGAAGAGAAATGCAAAAAGTAAATTCTCACTCTAAGGAGCTTATTTTCCTATCCTAAGCATCATAAAATAAACATTTTAGGTAAAATCAAATATCCAATGCAACCACCTAAGCATCCTATTAACTTTAATTTTTTTTACCTTATTTTTGGTTACCGGACAAAGCAAGGACCATTTATTAAGAAATGCAAACATGCGTGATGATTCAGGACGGGAGGGTTGGAAATAACATGTAAGATTTCATTGAACTGTTTCCCAAACTGGCAAGTCCTCCCACAGGCTGCTTCTATCCATGACGGGATAGGACTGATATAGGCATCTGCATGATGAGGTAGATACATCACTTCATCATACTCATCCAAAGGGCTTATATGCTGATTACTCTAAGTGTAAGCCCCCAGCTGCTCCAAATCATAAGGAACTTCAACATGTGGAGACGATGGTTGAGATAGATCTTCAATTAATTGCATCCCATTTGACTCTTCATTGGACTTGTTATCACCAACCTTGTAGTTGCTTGTGTGAGGTGGATCCAGGATGGATGGTAGAGGGACCAACAACTAAGGAGGTGGAACCAAGTTTTCCTCGACTCCCAAATGGATGGTTGTCACGCCAATCGAGGCAGTCTTTGCTTTATGTTATCTTAGCCCAAGACAACAAAGGGGGAGATTCAGATCTACCCCCGACAAGAGAGATGAAACCTAGACACGAGATCAGATCAAATGGACTTGAGGTACGTAAGGTGTAAGGTAATGGAAACCCTAGATCTATGGATGATGTCACTAGGTGAACCAAGGCTTTGGATTAGGGTTTAGGAAGTGTGAGGCTTGATCCAAAGTGGGACACAGGTGACCTATGAAGTAAATACTAGATCTGGGGCTAAGGTACTAGCAATAGGTGAAGATATCCGTTGCCTTGGGAAATGTAACCAATGCAGGGAGGGAAAGTACAGGATTGGGGCTATCTAGCACCCACGGCTAGACTCGATGAGAGATATGACAATGTCAAAGTACCTGAGTCACCAGGGAAAAGTCAGATCACAAGAAAAAGAGGCCAAAGAGGGGGTAGCGCTAGGGTTGGAGATCAGTGCTTGTCAGATCTAGGGTAATAGAGTTATTATCTGCCCAGCGTTGAAGGAGACCCACCTGGGAAATACCCCGATCTACAAACCCAAAAAGGTATTTTGTCGGAAAAGTAAGATTATGGGAAAAATCAATAGCAAGATGGCTAGTGCTAGGGTTTGGGAGATCAATTTTTTAGATCTAGGGCAACATGTCCACTTCTAGCTCAACGTTGAAGGAGATTTGGTGAGAGGATGACCCGATCTACAAACCCAACAAGGTATTTTGCCGGGAAAATCAGATATTGGAAAAAGTCAGAAAATGGTGGATAGCGCTAGGGTTTGGGAGGACAGTTTTTAAGATTTAGGGCAAACCAACCACTTTCAGCTTAGCGTTGAGGATGATTTGGTGAGGGGATGACCTGATCTACAAAACCCAGCAGCGGTTTGGCCCGAGATCAAGCAGTCTAATTCTTAATATTTTTGGTTTTTTTATTATTATGGGATTTTTATGTGAAAATGAAGAAAGCAGATGCCAATGGATTGAGACCTGGAAGAAAGGTACGAACCTGTAGATCTTACTTGGGAAACCTTGTAGATGCCTCGATGATGATGATCCTTGCTATCCTGATCAATTTGAGAAGCTTTGAGTGAGTTCTATGTCCAACGTTTTACTCCAAGAAGTCAATGCCCCCTCTCTCCCGCACAACAAACGTCAACCATATCAGATTTGCTGTATCATGGGAAAAATCAAGATGCTACAAAAAAATAGCAAGAAGAAATCATAGATCGCAATGACACTAATGAAAACCCCTTGATACAAGCGAAGCCAATCCAACCGAGTTGAGGAGCCCCTGCAAAAACGCCCAAGCTGATGTCGCCCTCCTGTAGACAAGACAAAGATTCTCGAAAAAATATATAGATCTCACAAAAATTTCTCGAATGCTAGGAAGCACAAGACTTTCCAATCACCATCTAAGAACACCAGATGGAAAGGAGATCCAAAAAATATCCACAAGAACGTTTTTCTATTATCTAGATCCAAGAGCCAAAGACCCCTTACAAATGAGAAGCTCTCTCCTTTAAATAGGAACGAGAGAACCAAAATCATAACTACTTTTCAATTGAGTGGCTAAGATTAAAAGATACAAATGTTCTAATCAACGGTTGAGATGAGCTCAACATGCAATACATGGATCAATATAACAATATAATGTAAAGGTGGACTAAATCACCCTAGGAGAGGGGATCCCACTCAACAAGAAATAAATGAAGCACATGGTGGGTCCATGCAGTGTCAACTAACTCCCTCTGGGTGTCCCCATGGCACAATAAAAATAATATAAATTTTAAACTGTGAAATTGTGTCTCTTTGAGGAAATCGTGAGCCTCCAAAAGCTCCAAAAAATAATATGAAATGCCCGAAAAATAGATGTGGGCCTATCCAGGTGCTGTAACTGTTGGAGAAGGTGTGGAAGACATCACTCTCATCATCAGACCTCATCCCATGCCATTTACTTGCCTCAGTAGCCCAAATCGAATTCTTCAGTAGCCATTTAATTATTTTTTAATCTGCCTCGGGAAACGTGAACCTGCCAAAATATCCTCCTAGGGTGCCTGCGTTGTCCAACTGATCCCACTAGGCTCTCTGGGAGGGGGGTACTATGGTACAATCAAGTGGCTGGACTCCCTATGCCCCATACAACGCCCTAGGAGATCCAACAAAATCATCTCCCTGCTCAGACTTGCCCTCTAGTGAAAGCAAAACTGCACCAGAAACGTAAAATGAGCCTGATCATCTCTGTAAGTACCCGGAACTGAAAACAAGCTGTCTCACTGGACTCACAAAGTCCAAATCCATCTAAGGTATATACTCATACCCTCTCAAGGTCTCTGCCTGACTAAGTCACATGACACGAGGACACGGGACACGGAAATACGAGTGTCCGACACGGACACAACGACCCCCGGAATTAGGACACGGAGGACACGTTTTATATATATATATATTTTTAATTAAAAAATATATATATATTAAAAATATAGTCATATAGATCCATTTTTTTTAAAATCTAGAACATTTACACATATTCAATAGAAATTAGAATAAATACACAATGCACAATCACATTTGTCATTAATACATTTGTCATCAACATTACACATTTGTCATTCATAGATTCATAGATTCAAGATTCATAGATTTATAGATTCAAGATTGAAGATTCATAAAATTTCTCAATGTCTCATAGAGGATGCGGATTCATAGTCATAGAGGATGCAAATCTCTAGGTAGTAGGTAGTTAGAATGCTTGCAGGAGGAGCTGACTCTTGAGTGAGGGTGCAGATACCAAGGAGTGTGCATGCATATATGCCATAGTCATCCTCCAACTAGGGTGCATCAGCTTTGACACTATTATTCATGCAGGCAGGTGCACTGGCAGTAATGATTAGGGTTAGGGTTTGATTCTGTCAGTTGGGGCACTTCATGCATGAGTCTAGATACATTGCATCTTTTCTTGTCTCTTATTCTATAAAAGAAATGAAGGGCAAACCAGTGTGTTAGTGAGTAAGTTAAAGATTTGGGCTTTTTCTTTGTGAGTTTATCATGTATAATTAGTAGAATACATATGTTGTTTAGGGAGTGCAGATCTGTGCGTTTTCTGTCCATATTATCAGCAGTGTGTGATTTTAGGTTAGCGTACTCTATAACTGTTATTTTAGAAAAAAATGCAAGAAAAAATGTCATTTTTTTGGAAAAAGTGTCATGATTTTTAGAAAAAAGTGTCCTGTTTTTGAATAAAGTGTCATGTTTTCATGACACGTCCAGGACACATCTAGGACACGTGATTTCACAGTGTCCGACACGTACTTTGAAGTGTCCTATTTTAGGACACGTAAAAATGACGTGTCCGACATGTGTCCTTGACGTTTTCGTGTCGGACACGGGGACACGGGACACGGTGGGGGTTTAGGACGTGTCCTGTTACTTAGCTGCCTGATCATCAACAATATCAAATAGACAAAATAATAACCTGTAAATGACTAGATACCAATAATGTAACTCAGGCTGACATCCATCTGCTGCAAGTGTTAAAAGGCTACAATATGCTCTACAAACCATTTAAGTAACAATCATAACAAATAACAATCACTTCATTGGCGGTACATCAACCAAATACATATATAGGGTTTTATTATAACTCAGACCATACTTTCAAGACTATACTCACTTCATAGTTGTAGTCAATTTGCTAGTGAAGGGTGAAGGCTAAAATTCATAAGGTTAGGCCGAGGGATGACTGCCCACTCAACACTGTGACACTTTGGATATGGAAAGGGGATACTCGCTATAGCCATATGTCGGACAAAAAACAACAAAAGGGATGGCAGTGCCTCACAAATGGGTGAACTACTTCAGAGGTGCTTACTCACCTTGGCAAATGTTCACAATCCAACTCAATACAAGTAAGGCCGACAATCTTTAGATATAACTTTTAGGAGCCATTGCTTTTTGGGCCTTTGATTTTCCATAGCCTTTGTCCACGTATTTTTATACGGACTTTTATCATTTAGGCTTTATGCATTCATGTATGTTGAAAAACACTACTTTGCATGAATGTTTTAAGATATTCCATTGCAATATTTTTTAGAGCCAATTTCATTAGGCTAGCCTTGCATTCACGTATGTTGAAAAACACTAGTTTTCATGAATGGGTTTTTTTATAAGATATTCATTTTATTTCCAAATACATTGCATTGATGGCAGCGCTACTTGTTTTAGGTAAGCAAACACACCCTAGGAAACTCAGAGCCGAGACACAAATAAACAGGGAGGCTTGTCCAACAAAGGCTCTAGCGGGGAAAGGTTCTTCATGCCACAAGTCAAGTAGTAAGTCGGGCTGAAACACAACTGGAAGGTAATGGATGGGTGGAGACAATGAATAATGAAATCGACACTAGCAAGCCAAAGTATGGTGGGAATGACTACCTCTATTCTCCCTAAGGAGGGTAAAACCAATGAGTATAGATCAAGAACTTCCAATTTTGAGTAGGGACATCAATACATAATATAGATACATCCAAGTCCACATATTTATATGACTCCCAGATCATGATACTAAATGCTAACACATGTCACAAAAATGAGTATAAGAGCAATGATAACCATAACACAATATAATATAAGCCGAGTCATAATCATGCAAATAATCCATCAAAATCAATATTTGTCCAATGAGAAAACATTGATGCAAATCTAGGCACTGCTAACTACTCTGCACATGGCTAAATGGCTATATCAGTCCTCAAATCTGAGTATCCTGAGACTCAGTCCTGGCATGGGAGAGTGCTATAGTCCATCAAATAAATAATGATCCATCATAAATGCTCATCTCAACATCTTATATGTAGGGGAGCTGGCTGAAAAATGTACTGAATCTGAAAAATAGAATATGGTAGCCCGACTACTATATATGTGATAACATGACTATTTCTCCATATCTTCAATACTAATATTGTGTCCAACTTCGAGTAATATGGCTCCGAATAATTATACGAAAAATTTAAATGTTCTTCTTCCATATCTAGATCCCCCAAAGTCTTAGATTCACGCTTCCTTTGTTGGTCATATCATAGATGGGATTTTTAATAAGATTTTCAAAAGTCTCATAATCATGCAAATAATCCATTTGAATCAATATTTGTCCAATGAGAAAACACTGATGCAAATCTAGGCACTGCTAACTACTCTGTACATGGCTAAATGGCTATATCAGTCCTCAAATCTGTGTATCCTGAGACTCAGTCCTGGCATGGGAGAGTGCTATAGTCCATCAAATAAATAATGATCCATCATAAATGCTCATCTCAACATCTCATATGTAGGGGAGTTGGCTGAAAAATGTACTGAATCCAAAAAATAGAATATGGTAGCCCGACTACTATATATGTGATAACAGGACTATTTCTCCATATCTTCAATACTGATATTGTGTCCAACTCCGAGTAATATGGCTCCGAATAATTATATGAAAAATTTAAATGTTCTTCTTCCATATCTAGATCCCCCAAAATCTTAGATTCATGCTTCCTTTGTTGGTCATATCATAGATGGGATTTTCAATAAGATTTTCAAAAGTCTCATAAATTGGATTGTCAGTAAAAGTCCAATAGTCATCATTCCCATCCATGTCAGCTTTGAGAGAGCTTTCATCGCTGACACGATATCCTTGACTATAACTGTCCTCCTCACGTTCACAATAATCATCCTCAAAGTTTTGGTTTCAAAGATATTACAAGGAGTAAAACTTTCCAAAAATTCATCCCTAAGTGATGAACATGGAGGAGTGTCATCATACACATTACAAATTTCATGAATTTCTTCGTAAGTGTCAATCTCGATAATGGTTTCTTCTTGAGGAAATTATGGTGTATACTAGTAATCATTTTTACTGAAAAAATCATGAGGACACCCCAAATCTTCAATGTTTTCTGTTATGGGGACATGAGGAGGATCTTCAACAATGTTTGAAGTTTGATAAACTTCTTCAGTTGGATCATCATGGAGGTGTTGCTCAATAGTGGGAATTATGGGTTCTCTCAACCTTTTTAGTTGGTCGAGGCCCCTTTCTACAACAGTTACCATATCTTCTTCACCATCATACCACCTCTTTAAAAATATAGCAAAGAATTTTTCAAGGGATGTAATGCATTTAATAGGAAGACCACAATACCACATCCAAACATCCTTCTTTAGAGTATTAACAAATACCCGCATCATATTATCCCTATGAAGCATGTTGATATCATTTTTCACAAACGAAAGAAAAGATATGATGTGCCAGACAACTGAATCGTCATTTCCAAAAAAATTGGAAGATGGATATTTCCCTTGTTTGGGAGATATGGCTCATGGTTGGGAAAGCTTGGGATGCCTAAGAAGTCAATGGGAGGATATTCACTGGAAATTCGAGCTCTGGACTCTTCATCATCCATAATGGCTATCAATAGTACATATCTGAATCTATCATGCATTTTGTATTGAACTGGAGCTACCAAACAATGAGCTTTAAAGACTTTACTATGTCACATGAGCTTATCTCTACATACAACAAATCTCAATTTTTTTTATGAGAAACAAGGTTTTAAACTTTTATCCCTTCAATGGAGTTGCCATGTGAGGAAAAATATGCATTTAAAAGTCTCACAAAATCAATTTTTTTTTTTTTTGTAAATTTAAGAAAGGAAAAATTTTAGTGGAGTCGTCAGATGAAAAATAAAGATCTATTCTAATCATTCATCAAACAAAACAAAACAAAAAGAAAACAAAAGTCGTACCCTGGGAATAATAAGATTTATCCTTGGCAACGATGCCAAAATGTTGCCTCCTAATACACACTTTAATGTGGAGAAATATCCAACCCACTAGGTGTGTCCTCAGGGAAAGCTATGAGTTGAGGACCCAATGTCACCTTGATTCCCTACTCCTTCGTTTAGGCCCAACTCCTAAAGGAGCTAAGGGGGGTAGACCCTACTTACTAAGTTTTGAAGATTTGTTTAGAAGTTAAATTTTTAATTAAAATGTCTAAGAGATTAAATGACAAGCAATCATGCAATATGCAACAAAGATTCAATGGCAGTCAAACCTTGCTTGAAATGAAACAACAATTTACTAACTACACCAGTGCCTTATCTATTGGGCTTCAAAGTTACAAAAGAAAAGCTTTCTTAATGAAAACAAATTATACAAGATATATACAAAAGAACTGAGATGATTTATTTACAAACCTGAAACATTCAAAAGCTTGCTGTTGGATAAAAATAAATGAAATAGCTTGCATGTAAAATAAAGTTTGTCTTGAAAAGAACTGAACTTGAAACTTGAAACAAATTACTTGGAAGTGAATGTAAATAATTGTTTGTTTTGCAATGATCCTGTCAGTTTTAATAAATTCTAGGTCTCACTTTAGCTTAGGGAATTAGAAAGTGTGAAAGGTGCAATGCAAATTTGATTGTCATAAACTAATGTGACTACCTCTAACCCCTTATCCTTTGATTGAGAGAAACTGTTGGGTGCTCAACAAGAGAAAACTGAGGTTCCCTTCTAGCTCCACAAATTAGCTCCAAAGATTGTGGGGCACTCAACAGGAGGACACAAAGTGCCACGGGCTCCCTTCAGCCTCTACTCCTTTAGCTCCACAAATCAATCTTTATTTTCTCAACCTCACAATAAGTAGTTGAGTGCCTAATTAAACTAGCCAACTCAATATTTTTCCCTTTCTTGTCACCCAGGTGTTATCACCTGCCTTGTAGTTGCCTGCTTAATGTGGATCCAGAATGGATGGTAGAGGGGCAAACAATTAAGGGGTGGAACCATGACTGCCTAGATTCCCAAATGGATGGTTGTCACGCTAATCAAGGCAGCCTTCACTTTAGGTTATCCTAGTCCAGGACAACAATGGGGGAGACCCGGATCTGTTCCCGACAGGAGAGATCAAACCTAGACACCAGAAGAAGATCAGATGGGGCTTCAGGGTACTTAAGGTGCAAGGTGAATGGGAACCCTAGCTCTAGGGTTTACGTACTAGCAACTGTCTTGGGAAACGTAACTAGGACAGGGCGAGCACGAATAGAGTTGGGACTATCCAGTACCTAGAAATCAGACTCAGTAAAAGGTGTTTGAGCTATCAGTGAATGTTGGTAAATGGCAAAGGCTAAGAGCCTAAGGGCAGCGCTAGCTTGGAAATCAGTGCTTTGTATGCATTGGGCAATGGAGTCAGCAGTAAGACAACGTTTCAGGAAACCCACTTGGGAAACACCTTGATCTATGAAACCAGAAAGCAATTGGTCCAGAAAAAGCCAAGGTACAGTAAACCCAGCTCAGTAGATAGCTAGTGCTAGGATCTAGGAAGACAAATCTGAAGCTTTAAGGGGTACTAGAAGGCTGATGGCTCAGCGTTGAGGATGAGAAGAGATCAGGGAGACCTGATCTACAAGCCCAAATCAGGAAAACAACAGGAAGATCAGATCTAGAAAAGTCAAAATCTGATGATGGGGCTAGGAGGCTGAAAACTGATTTTTTTAGATCTAGGGCAAACCAGGATGAATTAGCACAGCGTTGAGGGTGTTTTGGGATGCTTGGGACCCGATTTATCAGCCTATCATGTCAGATTTCAGAAAAACCTACTTCCAGAAAAGGCCAATTTTCAGTGAGGGCGCTAGGGTAGTTTCAGTCTATTTTTTAGATGTCGGTCAAACTGTTGGGCCTCTTGACAGCATTGGGGTTGATTTGGACTGCCCAAGACCCGATCTATCCATTTGTGAAGTCAGAAATAAAAAAAACTCAAAACCCTAGTAGGTCAATTTTTTCAGTGGGGGGTTATGTAGTTTTCTGCTGAAAAATCAGATCTAGGTCAATCTATGAGGAAATTGACCAGCTTTCCAGTTGATTTAGTTAGGGGGAGGCCCGATCTATGAAACCCAGAAATGGTTTGGCAAAAGATCGGACGGTTCCCTGATTATTTGATTTTTTAGGTTTTTATGGTTTAGGAGTTTTCAGAAAAATAGTTAAATTTCAGCAAGGTACAATGGAATAAGATCAGAAAAGAAGAACTTCCCTGTGGATCTTACCTAGATAAGCTTGTAGAAGTTTGTAACAGTGACGATCCTAGCTATCTCGATCAATCCTGGAAGATCCCCGTGATTTCTATGGCATATGCAAGCTCCAAGCCATCAAAGCGCCCCCTACCCTGCATGAGCAAACGTCAACCATATCAGATTTGCACATACAAAATAAAGAAACTAAATGCTACAAGACAGTAAAATGAAGTAATCATAGATCGCAATGAAACTAATGAAAACCCCCTGATCCAAGACGAAGAGAACCGAGCGAGTTGAGGTCCCCCTACAAAAATGCTCCAGCCAAAACGCCCTCCTGTAGACAAAACAATGATAGCCACGAAAAAAATAGAGCTCACGAGAATTTCCACGATGCTAGTAAGCTGAAGACAAGCTAATCACCATTTGAGCACATCAGATGCAAAGCAAATCCAGAAAATTTCTACAGAAAAAGTCTTTCTATTATTCAGATCCAAGAGCCAAAGACCCTTTGCAAATGAGAAGCTCTCTTTTTTAAATAAAAATGAGAGAACCTCAATCATAACCAAATCTTAACCACTTTCAAAACGAGTGGCTAAGATTAAAAGATACAATGTTATAATCAATGGTTGAGATGAGCTCAACATACAATACATGGATCAATATAATTATAATTTACCAAAGTGGACTTAAATCAGCCAAATAAAGGTAACCCACTCAACAAGAAATAAATGAAAGCACATGGTGGGTCCAAGGAGTATTTGATTAACTCCCTTTGGGTGTCCCCTAGCACAATAAATAATATAACAATTTAAAATTTTGACTTTTGTGCCTCCTTGAGGAAATTGTGGGTCCCCCCAAAAGCTCCAAAAAATATATAAAATTTGCCCAAAAATAGGTGCGGGCCCCCTAAAATGCTGAAACTGCTAGAGAAGGTGTGGAAGACATCACTCTCATCATTGTGACTCACCCCATGCCATTTCTTTGCCTCAGTAGCCCAAATCGATTTCTTCAATAGCCATTTGATCATTTTTTAATCTGCCTCGAGAAACGTGATACTGCTAAAACAACCTCCTAGAGTTTTTGCGTTGTCAAATTGAGCCCTCCAAGCTCTCTGGGATGGGGGTACAATAGTACAAACAAGTGGCTGCACCCGCCTATGCCCATACAACGCCCTAGGAGATCCAACTGAAACATCTCCTTGCTCAAACAAATCAATCTGTGAAGAAAAACTGCATCAGAAAAGCAGAATAAGCCTGATCACATCTGTAAGTGCCCGGAACTGGAAATAAACTGTCTCATTGGACTCAGAGAGTCCCAATCCATCAAAGGTGTACTCATACCCCTCATAGTTCTCTGTCTGATCATCAATCATAACCAATAAACAATATAACCATCTGTGAATAATCAGACACCAATAATAACTCAGAATAGATCAATCTGCTGCAAGTGTTAGGAGGTTAAACCATGCTCTACAACTCATTCACGTAACAAAATCAACAAGTAGCATTCATTTCACTGGCGGTACATCAACAAATACTTATAAATATCAGGCTTTATTTATTATTACTTAGACTCAGACTTTCGAGACTATACTCACTTCATAGCTGTAGTCATTTTGCTAGTGAAGGGTGAAAGGTGGAAATGACAAGGCTAAGGGAAAGGATGACCTCATACTCAACATCATGACACTTTGGACAAGGAAAGGGAGAACTCACTATAACCAATACTGGACAACCATCAACACAAGGAATGGCAGTGCCTCACAGATGGATGAGTTGTTTAGAGAGTGCTTATTCAACTTAGGCATCATGTCTACATCAATTTTGATCCAAGTTCATTAGGATCACATTTCATTCTGTGGCCTTTTGGCCTATATGAACCCTTTGGGACTTCACCAGTGCTTAAAAGCACAGCTAATCGCAGCTTTCATCCGGGCCATATTTATTTTTAATAAGGTCAGCAATCATTTGATAACATTTTTTAACCATTGCTTTTTTGGACCTTTTCTTATACTCTTCAAGGAGTATTTTTTTTTAGCATTTCATTGCCCTTGCCCTTTTTGCCTATGTTAAGAAACACTGTTTTACAATTTTCATTTTCCATGGGCGCATATTTAATATTTCAATAAAAGTAGTACATGAGCTTTCAGTTTTAGCCAACAACATCTCAAGTGACTAGG
>LPNX010774591.1:562508-587496 GCA_001517045.1 Pseudotsuga menziesii
GCTCATCTCAGCATCTCATATGTAAGAGATCTGCCTGAAAAATGTACTGTGTCTGAAAAATAGAATATGGTAGCCTGGCTACTATATATGCGATAACATCTGGCTCTAGCTGGGACAAGCGCTCTGCTGAAAAGAGCACTTGAGAACCTCAGAATCTCTGGTCCTCACACTCTGCTTCCCGCATCCTTGATCCGTTCATCCAACTCTGCCACCGCTACCAAAATGTACCTGACTACATGCAACATGCCCAGAGCTATACCAAACTCACAGACTGGTCGTCAGAACAATATGTGGAAAGTATATAAATACTGAAAAATAAAGATGCATGAAAATGAAAAGCAGAAAAATAAATCTAATTTATAATCATAATTTTTCAATAGAAGTTTGATTTTTATTTTGCAGGAAAACAGAATTACACTAAGTGCTTCAAAAGTGAGCTTCAGAAAACTAAGCAAAAACTCTATACTGCTGTTGGGAAAGCTTATTCAGGTCCTACCTACTCTACTCTACCAGGCAAAGTGGAACTCAAGGCTAAGTGGGGTCGGAAGTGTATCCCCTCAAATCTCTCTGGTTGACAGGAAGCAGAATCTGTCACCCGGTACTAGTAACAAGAAAACATATATCACCAACACACCATTCTACAGAAAAAGGTCCAACCCATAGATCATTAGCTTGCCTCGATCGAAAATGTAGCAAGTGGTTTTGGATAAGGTCTTGACTTCCGGTGGGAAATCTATTCCTATTTACCGATTCGGGAACTACTTCAATGCTACGTATAACGATTTTTTGTGGCTGTGGGGTGATTATCTCTGAGCTTCTCCTGGGAGGCACTACATCAAATCTGGGTGGACTACCATCAATGGAAATAACCATGCTACCAACTAGGATCTCTCTAATCTCTTCCCTTACCCCTTGCGGACTTGCGGTAGGCTTATTACTATGAGGAGATGCTACATGTCTGATAGTTTCTCCCTCTTCTTCTGAAAGATGAGGAGTAACATTACCTAGGCTAGATCCTTCCCCCACAGGAACATGAATAGGCATAACCTCTAAGTCAGCTGGTTCTACTCTAGGAACGTGAGATAGGTCATGATTGTAAGGACTAGATGACTCAGGTGGCAGGTTAAAGTTAGGAATGAGAGGATAAGCAGGCAAGGCACTAATCGGCATGGCTGAAGGAGTTTGAAAAATAGCAAGATTATTTAGACTAAAATCTCCTTCAGGGGCATCATTTATTAAAGCATCCTCTTGCCAGCTTAGAGAGCTGTCATGGACTTGAATTAAGTTATCATCTTCCAAAGACAAATGAGATAACGACCTAGCAAAATCAGAAACATGGGTTTTGCTGACCTCAGTATCAGCCTTTTCACTAGACAGTTCAAGATGGCTTTCCCATGGATAAATAGGCTCCAGTCCTTGGCTTTCTCTTTTTCTATTCTGGTCAATCAAAGCAAACCATTCATTCACTCTACGAGGGATTCTTTCCACATGCCTAGCATCATTGACTTCATTAACCTTAACTATAGTATTTGCAGCATTGCTTTGCTCGGGATCTTGACTTAGGATCTCATTTCTTCTTAATTCCTCTAATTCCTCGGAGCACTCACCTTCAGACATCTCCATACTAATTATTCCGGCAATTTGATTTTCTTTTGAAGATAAATCAGAGTCTTCCATTGCTAGAAACATGCTTTCAGGATGCCTATACTTCCATACTTTATTTGCATCTTCTACAAAATGAGCTTTAGCATTATTCAACAATTCTTCCCCATATGTGTTCTTTATCCCTTCTTCAAAAGTCTCCAGATGCTTCTCATAGCAAGGTTCCCTATTGATCCTAATCAAAGCTCCATCAGAGTTCGGGACACAAAGGTATGATAGATCCATCATAAGATATCCACCTAAACCAACTGCCCACTTTCTAGATAGAAGCATTCCATAAGTTGGGGGTAAATCAATAACAACTACATCCATCATAGTGGAAATGTCTGAGCATGCAAATAGATCAGCTCTAAGGTTTTTGATCAAACCATAGGATGGCACTCGCCTCGAGTCTATGCCACAAACATTTCCATAGGGCCTAGTCACTTCCAATCCCATTTCCTTCATGACATGCAAAGGCATTACATTCGTAGCTGCTCCAGAGTCCAACATGCAATTATGTAGGAGCATATTCTGAATATGCAAGGTTAGATAAAAGGGAGGATGACCACCATTCTTTCTCTCATAGATAGCAGATTGTATGTTGACCGACGGATCTTTTTCATCTTTGCTAGAATACGTTCTCTCGGGACTCTGTTCGTGACCGAATTCTAAAGCAAACTCAGGGGCTTTGTCTTGGCCAACACTATCAAAGAATTCCTCTACTTGGCTTCTTACAGATGGAACATTCATCAGTTCAGTTATAGGGATGCTACACATTATCTTGCTCAACTCTTTCTCGATGTCAATGTTCAGATTCAAATCTCCTAATGCAAGATCTTCTTCTTTCTTTTTGTCTTCGTTCACTACTTTTCTTTTGTCAAAGAAAGAAGGTTGGGAACCCACTCTTTGTTTATAAATTCTAACCTGTGGTTCTTCTTTTGTTTCAGGGATGCCTACCACACAACATGAGGGTTTAGGCTCATCAACCATATCTTCCTCCTGCTCCCAAGTTTCCTCCTCCTGCTCCCATAGCTCTTCCTCTAAAAGAATTCTTCCAAACTCATCATCGTAGGACAGATCATTCATGAAATTAATGTTGCTTGGTTGGTCATTAGGGTGACTGGTGTTTGTTGGTTCTTCATCATTTTCATCACACCAATTAACATTTCTCTTCTTAGGATTCTCTGGATTCTTAGGTCTTCTTCTATTAGGATCTCTCTCAGGACCTCTATTGTTGTTCCAATAGGGTCTAGGGCCATAAGGGTTTCTATGTCTCTCTGGATCATGGAAACTAGCCACGTTTTTGGTCAAGACAGTTAGTTGTCTCATCATTTCTTGCATGGTTTCTAACGTGTCCTTTGTCTCTTTTGGCTCATTCACTGGCTCCTTAGGCTTTCGGAGTTTAGGCTCGGATCTAGAAGTGGACGGGGCATAATGGTCAAAGAAGTTTTGCTTGCCCATAGATGCCGCATGCTGCTCAGCCATCTTTGCATTGAACTGGGCAGTCTTCAAATCATTTGGATTTTTATCCTTCAAATTAAAACCCAACCAACCATCAAAAGCATTCAAATAATGGATGATAATCGCTTGATCTTTTGGTCTAATCTCTTCTGGGATGTTTCCTACAGTCTTATCAAATCTCACGTTGAATTCGTGGACTGTTTCATTTTCCCTCTTCTTTATGTCAAATAGCTGATGCAAAAGGAACTTCCCATCCAACTTATGAGACCAATCACTGCTAAGCTTCGTGACAAAGTGGTCATAGCCATTGATGGATGAAGAAGGTAATCTATCAAACCACTTTCGCACATCTCCTTCCAGAGAAAATAGAAGACCTCTCATGAATACATCTTCATCCACAGCTCCATATGCTTCCATATGATCCCATACTTTGTCAATGTGATCTTCAATGGAGGTAGCTTATACTCCATCAAACTTAGGGACCTTTTCAAAATACTTCTCCGGCATGTCATGTGGGGCCCCTAGGATCAGGGAGAAATCTAAAGGCGATGCCTTAGCCTTCCTTCCAAATACCCTAAGGTTTTGGGGAGGAGGAGCAGTCTGATTTCCACTAGGAGCTGCTCCGGCCATTGGGCTAGATGAAAGGGATCCCAAAGGATGACTTGAGGGGACAGTGAGGTTGGACACTTGCTTGTTTTTCCTTGTGTAAGTTATGGGGATTCCTTGAGGGTTGCTGGGACGCTCTAGGAATTTCAGATTAATATATCGAGTACGATCCTCAGTGGAGTAGCAATGTGGAGTCGCCAGGTGAACCACACAAGTAATTCACCAAAAAATATATGTCGTATGGAAAGGTGAGGGATGTTGAACCAAGGTAGGCCTCTACCTCCTCAGCAACGGCGCCAAAATGTTATCACCTGCCTTGTAGTTGCCTGCTTAAGGTGGATCCAGAATGGATGGTAGAGGGGCAAGCAACTAAGGGGTGGAACCACGACTGCCTAGACTCCCAAATGGATGGTTGTCACGCCAATCAAGGCAACCTTCACTTTAGGTTATCCTAGTCCAGGACAACAATGGGGGAGACCTGGATTTGCTCCCGACAGGAGAGATCGAACCTAGACACCAGAAGAAGATCAGATGGGGCTTCAGGGTACGTAAGGTGCAAGGTGAATGGGAACCCTAGCTCTAGGGTTTAGGTACTAGCAATTGTCTTGGGAAACGTAACTAGGACAAGGCGAGCACGAATAGAGTTGGGACTATCCAGTACCTAGAAATCAGACTCAGTAAAAGGTGTTTGAGCTATCAGTGAATGTTGGTAGATGGCAAAGGCTAAGAGCCTAAGGGCAGCGCTAGCTTGGAAATCAGTGCTTTGTATGCATTGGGCAATGGAGTCAGCAGTAAGACAACGTTTCAGGAAACCCACTTGGTAAACACCCCGATCTATGAAACCTAGAAATGGTTTGGCAAAAGGTCGGACGGTTCCCTGATTATTTGATTTTTTAGGTTTTTATGGTTTAGGAGTTTTCAGAAAAATAGTTAAATTTCAGCAAGGTACAATGGAATAAGATCAGAAAAGAAGAACTTACCTATGGATCTTACCTAGATAAGCTTGTAGAAGTCTGTAACAATGACGATCCTAGCTATCCCGATCAATCCTGGAAGATCCCCGTGATTTCTATGGCATATGCAAGCTCCAAGCCATCAAAGCGCCCCCTACCCCGCATGAGCAAACGTCAACCATATCAGATTTGCACATACAAAATAAAGAAACTGAATGTTACAAGGTAGTAAAATGAAGTAATCATAGATCGCAATGAAACTAATGAAACCCCCCTGATCCAAGACGAAGAGAACCAAGCGAGTTGAGGTCCCCCTACAAAAATGCTCCAGCCAAAACGCCCTCTTGTAGACAAAACAATGATAGCCACCAAAAAAATAGAGCTCACGAGAATTTCCACGATGCTAGTAAACAGAAGACAAGCTAATCATCATTTGAGCACATCAGATGCAAAGCAAATCCAGAAAATTTCCACAGAAAAAGTCTTTCTATTATTCAGATCTAAGAGCCAAAGACCCCTTACAAATGAGAAGCTCTCTTCTTTAAATAAAAATGAGAGAACCTCAATCATAACCAAATCCTAACCACTTTCAAAACGAGTGGCTAAGATTAAAAGATACAATGTTATAATCAATGGTTGAGATGAGCTCAACATACAATACATGGATCAATATAATTATAATTTACCAAAGTGGACTTAAACCAGCCAAATAAAGGTGACCCACTCAACAAGAAATAAATGAAAGCACATAGTGGGTCCAAGGAGTGTTTGACTAACTCCCTTTGGGTGTCCCCATGGCACAATAAATAATATAACAATTTAAAATTTTGACTTTTGTGCCTCCTTAAGGAAATCGTGGATCTCCCAAAAAGCTCCAGAAAATATATAAAATTTGCCCAAAAATAGGTGCGGGCCCCCTAAAATGCTGAAACTGCTAGAGAAGGTGTGGAAGACATCACTCTCATCATTGTGACTCACCCCATGCCATTTCTTTGCCTCAGTAGCCCAAATCGATTTCTTCAATAGCCATTTGATAATTTTTTAATCTGCCTCGGGAAACGTGATACTGCTAAAACAACCTCCTAGGGTTTTTGCATTGTCAAATTGAGCCCTCCAAGCTCTCTGGGATGGGGGTACAATGGTACAAACAAGTGGCTGCACCCCCCTATGCCCATACAACGCCCTAGGAGATCCAACCGAAACATCTCCTTGCTCAAACAAATCAATTTGTGAAGAAAAACTGCATCAGAAAAGCAGAATAAGCCTGATCACATCTGTAAGTGCCCGGAACTGGAAATAAACTGTCTCATTGGACTCACAGAGTCCCAATCCATCAAAGGTGTATACTCATACCCCTCATAGTTCTCTGTCTGATCATCAATCATAACCAATAAACAATATAACCATTTGTGAATAATCAGACACCGATAATAACTCAGAATAGATCAATCTTCTGCAAGTGTTAAGAGGTTAAACCAAGCTCTACAACTCATTCACGTAACAAAATCAACAAGTAGCATTCATTTCACTAGCAGTACATCAACAAATACTTATAAATATCAGGCTTTATTTATTATTACTTAGACTCAGACTTTCAAGACTATACTCACTTCATAGCTGTAGTCATTTTGCTAGTGAAGGGTGAAAGGTGGAAATGACAAGGCTAAGGCAAAGGATGACCTCCTACTCAACATCATGACACTTTGGACAAGGAAAGGGAGAACTCACTATAACCAATACTGGACAACCATCAACACAAGGAATGGCAGTGCCTCACAGATGGATGAGTTGTTTAGAGAGTGCTTATTCAACTTAGGCATCATGTCTACATCAATTTTGATCCAAGTTCATTAGGATCACATTTCATTCTGTGGCCTTTTGGCCTTTATGAACCCTTTGGGACTTCACCAGTGCTTAAAAGCACAGCTAATCGTAGCTTTCATCCGGGCCATATTTATTTTTAATAAGGTCAGCAATCCTTTGATATAACATTTTTTAACCATTGCTTTTTTGGACCTTTTCTTATACTCTTCAAGGAGTATTTTTTTTTAGCATTTCATTGCTCTTGCCCTTTTTGCCTATGTTAAGAAACACAGTTTTACAATTTTCATTTTCCATGGGCGCATATTTAATATTTCAATAAAAGTAGTACATGAGCTTTCAGTTTTAGCCAACAACATCTCGAGTGACTAGGGGGGAATTCTGCACAGTGCCAAACATTGGGACAACCGACTAGAATGATTTAGGCATACTATCCAACTTACCATACGCAAGTTTTGTCACTAACTCAGAGCCGAGACACAATGTAAACAGAGAGGCTTGTCCAACAAAGGTTCTAGCGGGGAAAAAGGTCCTCCATGCCACAAGTCAAGAAGTCAGTTGGGTTGAAAATTAAACTGGAAGGTAATGGATGGATGAAGACAATGAAATGATGGAGCCAACACTAGCAAGCTAAAACAATGGTGGGAATGACTACCTCTATTCTCCCTAAGGAGGGTAAAACCAATGAGTATAGATCAAGAACTTCAAAGCCAAAGCAAGGACATCAATACATAGTATAATATACAACCAAGTCCATATAAATATGACCACCAGATCATGATACCACGAGTCAATATATGTCACAAGAATCAATATAAGAGCAATAATAACCACAACACCATATAAAATACTGAGTCATATCCATGCAATATAATCCATCTGAAACACCATATATCCAATGAGAGAGTACTGATATAACACTGAGCATCCACTACTGCTCTGAAATAACATAAATGGCTATATCGGTCCTCAAATCTGAGTGTCCTGAGATTCAGTCCTGGCATGGGAGAGTACAATAATCCACTAATATAATAATGATCCATCAGAAATGCTCATCTCAGCATCTCATATGTAAGAGATCTGCCTGAAAAATGTACCGTGTCTGAAAAATAGAATATGGTAGCCTGGCTACTATATATGCGATAACACCAAGATCAGAAGAGCCGACAAGGGGATTGAATACGGGGCAAAAGTGGAGCAAGGGTTATTTACTTAACAAAATAATGAAATTGGTTACTCAAAACAAAGCAAAACTAGCCAGCACGATTTTGCAGTAGGGCAGAGCCACTTCACATGCAAGTTGTGGGCAACAATTTATAAATAAAAATTATAAGGGAAGAAATAAATTGTGAATTAGCTTCACAACTCCCTTCCAGAAAGAAGAGGTGAGGGAACACAAATGAACTCAATGTCCTAAAAATGGGAAAATAAAGTAAATCCTAGCCCTTCCCCTCTTATAATGCAAGGGTGGGAAAACCCAACCACTGTTGCATGCAAGGGGTGGCTGAAAACACTGAGTGCAAACTAGATAAAATTAAACTAGCCACACAACTTTGCCCAATGGGCAAAGGTGGGCAAAGAAAAGTAAGAAATTTGAGATAATCTTTCCCTTAAGGGAAAAATGGGCTAGGAGACTTTCCTTAACCCTTACAAAAATAACAGAAAAAAATACGAAATATGAGAGAAATTCAAAGTAGAAGGGGGTTTCAACCCTTTGGGAGAGATGGGTTGAGTGTTGAGTGTTGAGTGTTTCCGAGTTCCCTTATAGTTGAAATCTAACAAAATTTGGGCAGCGCCTCGCCTCTTCTGCTGTAAAACCTGCAAAAACAACAAGCAAAAAATGACAGAATATGCCCAAAATCGCTTTGGGATACTATGAGTGTTAGGTTAAAAAATGTATGAAAAAATTATGCTATTTTATACAAGTAGACTAGCACAAAATTAAACTTGAAAACAAAATTTTGGACAAGATTAAGAAATGTAAATGTAAATAAATAAAAATTGCAGAAAATTGAAAGTTTTGGGAAGAAAGTGTGCTTCTTGCTCTTCCAAATGCTTAAAGAAGCGCGGAATCTAACCAAGGAATTCCACTCTCCAACTTGGGAAACTTGCAACTTGAAAGATTTGCTACACAAAGCCAAGAGAGGTGAGTCCTAACCAAACTGACTTGAGAAATCACACTATTCAACCAAGAAATGCATGAACTTCCCAAATACAAAGGAGAAACTCATAAAACCAACAACAAAAATGCAGTGTTCCATGAGGACTCACCGAGTCACCCCCCAAGGTCGGGAGCTCGCCCCCCTCGCTCCCCACGCCTCGGGGGCTCCTTCCGAAACGTTTCCTCTCGTCCCCAATTTGGCTAAACTTGGGGAAACACAGGGGGGTGCTCGTCCCCCTATTTTGAAGCGTGCACCAGTGAAGTGGGGGACTCCTAGGCGCTCGAGTAGTAATGGCAATGCTAAATTCTTAAAGTAAAAGTGGCATTTTCCTTATCTTTCATTTTTTATTCTTTTGCTTAAATTTTTAACATTACCATTAATTGTTTTAGGATGTTTGAGAGTGGTTACAACCTCATCGGAGTTCATATGCAAAAAGTAGAATTTTAGATCCCATTCAGAATTCAACAAAGATAACAATTTTCAGGATTTCAAAATTGCAATGTTTCCACTGGATTTTATCATGTATGAGGTTAAGGGATTGTCATTTAGTCAAGCACATCAACCTCTCTATGTACCTTGATGTTGGTGGTGCTGATTGTTAAACTCCTTTATCACGACCTTAATCAAAATGTACCCTTTAAGCAAGCAAAATCACTTATTAAGCATGATTTGTTTTTCTAATTCTACCTTATTATAATGCTTGGTTTAGGAAGTTTCATCAAAATTGTAGGGTGTTGAGTAATGTCCTTCGAGGATCAGCTTTGACATTCAAGGTAAAGGCAAGGGCTAAAATCCTAGAGGAGGTGGGCATAGGGTGCTATTGATGAATAAGATTCCAACATAGGATTAATAGTTCGCTCTTGCATAATTGTATGTTGGACTTGAAATCCTCAAATAATGTGATGCCCTCTGGAATCATGAAGAAATAAGGTCCTCTAGTCACATTTCCCAATTACAACATTTATGCCATGGATTTTCACAATGTTGAAGTGTGTTGAATCATTGAAGAATTAGACTATATTTACAGGGAGCATCTTAAACTATATTTATATAGGATGAATTGTTATTGCCAAGATTTATAATATTATTATATTTTTTATAATTTTTATGAACTCGACATCCCCCCGTCCCCCCTGAATTTCCCTAAAATTTGGGGGTGGTCTCCACACGTCCCCAACATGCGTTTCCCCACTCCCATGCTCCCGCGTCCTGGAAACATGGGGGAACATTGCAAAAATGCAATAGATCTCACCAAAGCAAAGAAGTTTGCTTCTTTGGCCTCCAATAGCATATGCAAGAAAAGTAAAACGGGAGTAAGCTATCCACAATGAGCAACACACAAGATCTCTGCGAAATATTTATTTGTATTATTAACAATGGCTGAAAATTACAATGGCTCACTTTTCTTGGAGCAAAATGAGAGCATGAGAGAGTAACAAAAACTAGAGACTAAACGAGAAGGAGAGGCCTCCTTATATAGAAAAAGAGAGACGAGAGAGCCCCTTTACATGAGTGACATTTGTCACTTGAAGAGAAGGGAGGCCCATGAAGGGGGGGTGCATTTCCTAGAGAGGTGCCTCCTTGGGTTAAAAATCCAAACAATGGGGGGGGGGACCCCCTCCCATGTTTTTTAATTCATTGCTAGGCCAAGGGGGGTGGGGGGGCGACATCATGAAGGTGGGAAGTGATTTCTAGCCCTCNTCCAAGGGCCACCACATTGGAGTGGTTAGATTCTAGGAAATAACCAATCTAACTGGATTCTAACCCCGCAAGGGGGCAATCCACCCATTCATCAATGGTGTGGTCAGATTTCAGGAAATATTCAATCTCCTTGGAGTCTAAGCCCACAAGGGGCCAATCCATCTATGAACCCCATTCCACAATGGAGTGCTGAGGTTCTAGAAAGTACCCAATCGTTTTGGAACCAACCTGCAATACCTGTGTTTGATCCAGCTAGGCCACCACATGGACCTCATGCCTATGGTATGATGGGTTCCGTCAACAACCTTGATCAGATTACCTAGCAGATGGGACAAATGTTTGTTGAAACTTCGCAACCTATAGCTGGCCAAGATATGCAGCAACATGCTAAGCTTTCCCCAGCTTTTGAAATCCTCATAGTTCAGTCCATGGACCTTAGGGGGAAGAAGAAGAAGTACAAGGGTAAGCACAGTGTTAATCCTTCCCAAACTCTTGAAATTCTTATAGTTCAATCCATGGAACTTAGAGGAAATAAGAACAAATACAAGTGTAAGCAGAATGCTAACTTTGGGAAGGAAGATGCACTGAATCTAGCTCAAGACAGTGGGCAACAACAATCCGTTGTATTGTTGCAACCTAATCTGCAACACCATCATCAAATGGTTGCTACGACACTGGTACCTTTGCTAGGGGGAAACCAGTCAAAATCCCCGCAAGAGGGAAATGATCCCAATGCCAATGTCCTCATGTGTGATCTTGAGGTGAACATTCAAATGATATATCATTCTTATGATGTCCTTCCTAGTACATTAGATCAATCAAAATTAAAGCCAAGTGGTTCTCTCACCATTGAGAAACCAACCATAGACATAGTACCACACCCCCCCAAAGGTGACCTATGTAAAATAATGCATAATCCTAATGCACGAGCTGCTCATAATGAAAATGTTGAGGAAATGGCTCAAGCACCATGTTCCATGTCCGCCATGGAGGTGTTGCAATATTGTCCTGCACAAAGAAATGAACTATTGTCTTCAACTAGACCTGTTGATCCATCCGATGTGACATTGATCACATTAGACTTAGACCAATCAACTTGTAGGATTCCTTCCAAAGTTGCTTTTCAGATTAAAGTAACATCTCATGGCAAGAATATCTTTCAAACTAGAGTTGATGAAGGGGCCTCGACCTGTGTCATGTCATTTAAATGTTGGCAAGCATTAAGATCACCCACCTTACTTCAATCCCATATTGTGCGAAAAGCATTTGATGGACATTCGTTCTCTCCTCATGGACTCATTTTCGCCTTCCCTATTGAATGGGGTGGCAAAACAGTCATAGTGGATGTTGAGGTAGTAGATGCGCCTAAAGATTACAATTTTCTATTAGGACGTAGTTTGATACATGCGATGATGGCTATAGTGTCTTCAGAGTCTTGAGTGATTCGGTTGCCTCATTGGGGAATCATGAAGGTGGGACCCCTCCCTTTGGCTTATTTCATTTTTTTCTCATTTCCCATGGTGACAGAGGGCGCCCCCCTTAGGGAGACAACTTCAAACTCTTGAAATTTTACATGAGAGGCCCCATTTTTGCCTTTGAATTTCTTCTTGGTACATAATATGACTTTAGGAAACATAATTTCCTCTTTCCTAGTGACTTTAAACTCATTACAAAAATTTGCCATTTTTAATTATAGACAATTTTTTTTTATTTAGTTTTATCTGATATTTTGACCGACATAGACAAATAATGGTCTAGACTCAAAGTGATCCACTATTATGACTCCAAACTTTGTCCAAAGGGTAGTGGGTGCTTTGTCATTGATTTTGAGTACCCATACCCCTATACATGGTCACTAAGGACCACTTAACCCTCTTTTACATTACAACATTTTAAGCTAAGGGACATTTTTAGTATTTAAAAAAACTAGGTAAAACTTGATGAAATTCTGTTAGACTCTGGATAATGTTTAGCATGGTAATATACAACATTCTTAGACCTTAATCACCCCATGGGCTCGATCATTAGAACGCTTTTCACCACTTTGGGGGAAATTTGAGTGAAAAACTCAAGTAATTAAAAATTAAAATTACTAAAAAGCAAATTTAATCACCCAAGGAAAAAAACACTCGATGAATGGACTTCCCTAATGGTAAAGTCCTAGGCAACTAAGCTTTTACAAAACTTTGACCATCATGCTAACATATCCTTTCAAAGTCCCCTGTAGGGGTGCAGGAATTTCATGGAGAAGAAGAAGAGAAGAGAAGGGGCAAAATTGCCCTGATGAGTCTTTTGGAGATTGAAAAATTTGTAAGGTACACTTCATTCATCTTCGTGGTACATGGTACATGGTTTCCCACCTAGTTGGCTAGGTGGACAACAGTGCATACGTAGCTTTCTTCCTTGGAGTGTTGGAGACCTATGGAGCTTAGTGACTTCTTCATGATGGCCACATGGTGGTTGGTTGCATTCTTAGGAGGATGACTTGCTTTGGAGGAGGAGCATTGGGTATCTTGGAGGAGGGCGTTAAGCCATTGATGGCATGGGTGCACCTGGTTGCTTGTATGGAGGCTTGTACTTGACTTGAGGATGCTTGGCTTGGATTGGTGCTTCTTTAATGAACTCTTTATCGACAGATTCATGTGAATGTTGTGTATGGATCATGTGTGGAGGGTTGAATGACCCTAGGATTTCCATAGTACATGACATTATTGTGACACACAATTAATAGAACCTGATATTTGTACAAGCGATGGATATGCCTGCCTCAATTACAACTAAATATTACCTTTATAGGCGTTTTCAGTGAAATAGGAATCTCTTAAAAGTTAAAAGGAACTTGGCATACTTTTAAAAGTCTTCTTGGACTTGCTGGGTGTTAACTGTTGTTTCGTGGTTTTGAACTGAAAAGAATTCTGGAAACTTTTGCTCTTAAATGGGTCTTGGGGCAAGGTTGGCTTAACTGGTGCAACCTTTCTCACTGAAACTAGTGAATTTGTTTTATGCATTCTTACTGATCACTCTCGTTTGGCTAATTTCATCTGATTATATCGTAAAGGGTTTTCTTATCTTTTGGCCTCTGCTTCTTGGTTAGAAGATAATATTTAACATGGTATCATATATGTAGACACTGTTTGCAGTTAGCAGGTCGATGTATACAATCTAATGGTGCATTTCCTTTTAACCAGTGTGATTGTTAGTGGCGTCTATGAAGTCCTGTAACAAGCTGATGGCAGTTGTCGCTATTCAGTTATGAACAACAAGGTTTCTCTATGTTCCATCAACCCCACAGGGACATATATCAACATTGAGACTTGGCTGTCTCAAGGTTGTGAAGTGTACCATAAGAATGGACAGAAAACTCCTTGTACCAGAAAAAGACCTTGAGCCTTTGGTCATGACCTTAGTTGTATGCTTTGTGATGTAATATGTTTATGAAAAAAAATAATCACTGGTGAATTTCCAGATGGAAACTGAAACATAAACACCCAAGTTCTTCTGCACCCATGAGCATATAAAGTCTAAAGTGGTGATGCAAAAGTACCTCATCAGGACACAGTTCTCCATGTTACTAAGAGCATTGGTTGATTATTTAGATTAACAGAAATAACTGGTTTAGTGAGATTACCGTATGGTAGATGCTCTGGAATAC
This sequence comes from Pseudotsuga menziesii, assembly GCA_001517045.1. Classification (NCBI taxonomy): domain Eukaryota; kingdom Viridiplantae; phylum Streptophyta; class Pinopsida; order Pinales; family Pinaceae; genus Pseudotsuga; species Pseudotsuga menziesii. Next base: position 576,509 of record LPNX010774591.1, read on the forward strand.
TTGCTTGGTGACCATTAGCTATACCTGTCTTACTTTAAACATTCAATTGAACTCGTGGTTGTTCCTTTGCCATCATATAAGGAAGAAAATGTTCACCATAAAGAGCAGTAATGTAAAATAGAAAACTATAAGACCACTATCAGGCATTAAAGCTTGCAATGAACATGGGTATAAAAAGATTTAAATATTGTAAAATTGTTTATTCAACCCACTGTTCTAATCACTATTGAATGGTGCTAACCCTAACCATCATTGTAATATTTGAATTGTAACTGTTGCTTTTCTCATTGTTAGGTACCTAGGAGCTTTTAGGATCAAGTCTAAGCTTAACTTCCTTGGGATTACTAACTTGTACATATTTTTCTCCTACCACCACCATTCTGGCCATTCTTTTTTTCCTGTTACAAAAATTGAACTTTTGATAGAACTGATGAGCTAATTCTTAAGTAGCGTATTGAACTTAAATGTCTCCAATGTCAGAGTAGCACATGGAAACATACTTCAGATTCATGAACCCAAATTGAATGCTTTTCTTATGAGGAACATGCAAAAAACAATTTATCCTCTGTTTAGTTCATCCTCTTCAACAAAGCACAATAAAAGAAGCCCCTGAACCAACCATGCTGGCTCTTGTATTGACCGAGCTGGAGTTGTTACTATCTTGTGAATACTTGTCAATGGCCATGTGGTTACAGCTCCATTATCGCTTCCTCACCTCTAGAAATATAAGTGCATCTAGGGACTATGTGGGCAACCCGGCCAACTATCTTGTTGCCCACACCCAGCCCAATAGCATCGGATAAGTTCTTTGTTTAGCCTCATTTCCATATGATCTCAGGTCAGTTGAAACTTGAGGCCTAAGGGAAGGGAACCTAATAGTTGCTTATTTGAAGGTTTTGTCTCAGATATCTGAGCTTAGTTGTAAAGTTGAAGATTTATTTTTCTCAGTTTTGGCTAATGCCCTTCGCTTCCAGGTACATCAAATTTGATACATTTACACCTGCAGCAGAAAGGGGACTCCCTGTTACTAGAGTTATCAGCCGGATGGCTTTACAACAAATCTTAGCACGTGCAGTTGGAGAAGAGATCATTGAAAATAATAGTAATGTCATTGAGTTTGAAGATGATGGTACAAAGGTAACATTTAGATATATCTTTCCCACATTTAACCTGGCAAAGATACATTGCTCAGGCAATCATTGTACAATTGGGATAATGGAAATTTCAAGTTTTGATGACAATTAAAAGTATTGTGAGAATTTTAGTCAGATTTGTGCATTCATGGTATGTTGACTGGGCAATGTTATTCAGGTAATGGTAACATTGGAGGATGGCCGTCATTATGAGGGTGACCTTTTGGTTGGTGCAGATGGCATATGGTCAAAGGTAACGATGGCATAAGCTCCCAAATCCTATTCTTGTGATGTATATTGGTAGCTTATTATGTCTCTAGAAATAGTAAAATACATCACAGAAGATTGGATGCAGATGTTCCTGTCAGTGACAAGTTAATATTACAGGTGCGCAAGAAGCTTTTTGGGCCAAAAGAAGCTACGTACTCGGGGTATACATGTTACACTGGCATTGCAGATTTTGTGCCTCCTGACATTGAAACAGTGGGGTATATTCTTTTATGCTGGTTTTATACTTGCCTCTGAAATTGTATGCACCTTTTTAATTTACTTAGGAGTATAGTTAGATATCATTCGCTAATCGTTGTCATGTGTAGAACTTGCATGACTAGAGATAAATTATAAGTATAGGGCAAGATGTCATGTCTTAATCATGCCACAGGAAGAAATGTGTTAATATCTGACTATTGACTCATGTCCCAAAGGTATCGAGTATTTCTGGGCCACAAACAGTATTTTGTTTCTTCTGATGTTGGATGTGGGAAGATGCAATGGTATGCATTCTACAACGAACCAGCTGGAGGTGTTGATCCTCCCAATGGTATGCCACTTGTATCCTGGTATACTTCTGTTTTACTGTTTTATCATTATATATGAGAAGCATAAGCTTTAAACTACCATTTTAGAATTAATGCACTATTTGAATTCTATGCAACATGTCTCAATTTCATTACCACTAAGCTTTACAAAGTTAAAACTTAAAATGGCTACCAAGCCTGGGTCCACTAATGTAGATGTTTGAAATGTGACTATCACCTCTGTAATTCATAAAAAGCCTGTCTAGTCCTGTAACAAACAAAAGGTGGCCTATCGCCTCTGCAATTCATAAAAGGCCTGTCTAGTCCTGTAACAAATGAAAGGTGGCCTCCAAGGAAGAGCTGATTGCGATGACCAGAAGATGGAAGAGAGCTCAGGATGAAGCCAGACAGAAAAAGAGACTTTTTCTGAACACTGGCAACTAAAAGCAAATACCAACCTCTCCACCTATTCCAAATCACTGGCTCCTTTCAAGGAGGCTTGTATTTATACCAGAAAGAGGATGAGAGAAGATCATGATTCTTATTATTACCGTGTCTGAAGATGGTGGAGCAATGTTCATGACACAAGATGTGGATTTTATAGGAGGACAAGACAAAAGGTCCTTCCCTCTTTGAAAAATTGGAACTAGGGCAATTTAACAGAGACCTTGGCAGAGACCCTGTCTTCATATCAATGGCAGAAAGATTGGATAAGAGAGTTGTTTTCTTGTATTTGCTAAGGAAAATGTCGCTTGATAGAGATAAACAGAAGTGGTATATCATTTTTGTCCAACAAGCATTGGTTTACCATAACTTTTAAGCCCAATAGATAAGGCACTGGTATTGTTCCAAATTAACTAGCCTCATTCTTTAGCATTATTTGGTTGAGTTTCAAGCAAGGTCTGACTGTCATTGAATAATTGTTGCACATTGCATGATTGCTTGACATTCAACCCCTTAGACAACTTAATTAAAAGTCAACTCCTAAATCAATCCTATTAAAATCGTTTAAAAACTTAGTAAATAGGGACTACCCCCCTTGGCTCCTTTAGTAGTTGGGTCTAAACGGAGGAGTTGGGAATCGAGGTGACATTGGGTCCTCGACTCGTAGCTTGCCCTGGTTGTCACATATATAGTAGTTGGGCTACCATTGTTCCTGAGCAGTTCTGAGCATATTTTTGAGCCAGTTCTTTACTTTGGGATCAACAGATGATGAGCTTCTAGTTGATGATCACTTATGCTGTGGATCCAGAGCATTTAGATGATTAGTTTCATGCCATGACTGAGCCTCATTACCCCATATTTGATAACTGAGTTAGCCATTTTCATATCCAAGAGCAGAGATTATGACAGTGCCCATGATATACAACAACAATATTCAATTCCTTCAAGTTATTAAGATCTTATGTAGGTATATGACCTAGGTGATATATGGATATGTACATGTGGATTTTGGTTTTGCTCTGTTGTCTATTTTAGTAGTAAGACTTGGTTGATAGTGGTTGTATGTTGGCGATATTTTATTGGTTTTCATTGAAATCTAAAAGATAAGTGACCTTGTCGATATGTTCAAGAGATTCTTTTGTATACTCATTGGTCATGCCCTACTCTTAGTATGGATTTGGTCATTTCCCTCCAGGGACACAACTTGCTATCCTTGGCACCATCTTCACTATCTCCATCCATCCGTTGCTTTCCTTTCTGTTTGTTTAACACTGACTTGTAACTTGACTAGTGACATCTAGGATTTACCCCACCTTCACCTCTATGTTGGAATAGGTCTCCATGTTTAATTTGTGTCTCGGTGTTGGTTTGTGTGATTCTTATCACATGGATTGTCTTCCTCTAGGTCTTGAACGCAATTTGTCTTTACCAAAAGTGTCTTTAGACACTAAGGCATTGAAAATTAAATGTTTTATTTAAATGGATGCCTAGCCAGCAAAATAAAAGTGTTTTTAAACACTATTGTAAATAAAATGTAAAAGTCAGTCAGTTGCCAATAGATGAGCACTCATCCTTTGTATGATGCGAGGTTGTTTTCCCCCAAAGGGCAACATGGTGGTCACTCCATCTCACCTATTGATGGTGGCGGGCAATGGAGGTCATATCGAGACATAATCTGAGGCCCGCCAGGCTATTTAGTGCACCTGTTCTTGGATGATGGCTAGTTAATTAAATGGTTATTAAAGTAAATGTTTACAAAGAGTTAATGGAAAAAGGACGAGCACTCATTCATTGTATAATGTACAACTCATTTGCCCCTACAAGGTAATAGGGTGAATTTGACCTATCAGGGTTATGCCTTTGTCATTTTCTAGAAGCCCAAAAGGCTTTCCAGGGCACCTTCCTTTGGAGGTTGACTAGTGTATTTTGTTGTGCAAGTAAATTACTTTAAAAGGTTGCTTGTCTAGAGTCTATTGGAACATTCTCACTATTCCACCCATCTGTGAGACATCGCCATTCCCTATTGTTCACCTAGTCCAGCTTATGTGTCGTGTGGATCTCCTTTTCCTTCAGCCTAGATGCTTACAGTGTCGAGTATGAAGTCATTCCCATGACCTTACCTTGTTTTATTCACCTTCACCCTTGACTAGCAAAATGGTCAAATATATGAATGAGTATACACTTGAGGTTCTTGTTTACAACAACTAATTACGTTGATTTTGATATATTATTTATATGTATTGTGCTTATAATCGCCAATAGAAGCCACTTGTACCTGAGTCTTAACGCTAATGTAGATAATTGAGCATTTTATATCCATGTTGTACTTGCAACATAAAATATTTTCATTTGGGTCATCATTTTGATCATTCTTGACCTGGTAAACTTAGTTTGACCAAGTCAGCAGTAGGGTCCGGGATGAGTTTTGGCATATGATGGTGGATTATGATTATTTATGGTCTATCAGTGTCCATTAGACATATTCATGCTTCAAATGATGGTTTATCATGATGGCTTGTGTTATTTTTATGGTTCAACATTTACAGGCTTTATTATTATTATTATTATTCTGTCATGGATGGGCCTCTGACGTATATTTTTGATGGACATATGTTGTGTGAGTACTCATTCCTAGTGGATTTGGATATTTTGAGTCCATTGATGCACTCAATTTTTGGTTTTAGGCACTTGCATTTGATGTATGTGTCATTTTATCAGTTTGCAGCAGTTTGGCATCAGTAAATTAAATGAAAATGCTTTTTAGTGGACAGTTGGTTCTCCTAGGGCGCCACAGGGGCACATAAAGGGGTAGCCAGTCGATATTACCATATTGCTATGGTGTCAGTTTCATTTTTGCAGTTAGTTGACGCCCAACTTCAGTCAACAAAGAGAGATGAGCATTTTTATCTTCTCGAGGCAGTGTTTTGATGTATTAAAATAATGAAAATGGCTAATGAGGAAATCGATCTGGGTGATTGAGGTAAGGAAATGGAATGGAATTAGTTCGAGGCATATTGTTGGGGTCATCTTCGTCCTCCGGCATCAATTTTTCTCTCCATGTGGTTCAGACCATAGTTACATATATCGGCGATATATCTGCGATATCGCGAGTCATTCCCCTTGGTGATATATCGCCGCTAAAATATCGCGATATTTTCGACATTTTGAATATATCGTGATATATTCAATATGTCGCGATATATTGGGAATATATCGGGAGATTTTGGAAAATATCGCCCTGCTAAAAAAATTTCATGAAATTTGAAAAATAAATTCATGGGTTAAGTTTTTGGCAGTGTTATTAAAACTAAATATATTAATTTCTTAAAGTAATAAATGGTAGTATTAAATTCTTAAAGTAAAAGTGACGTTCTCCTTTACTTTCATTTTCTATCATTTTACTTAAATTTTTAAGTTTTAACATTGCCATTAATTGTTTCAGGATGTTTGAGAGTGGTTCCAACCTCATCGGACTTCATATGCAAAAAGTAGAATTTTAGATCCCATTTAGAATTCAAGAGACTTAATAGTTTTCAGGATTTCAAGATTTCAACAATTCCACTGGATTTTATCAAGTATGAGGGTATGGGATTGACATTTAATCAAGCACATCAACCCATCCTTGTACCTTGATGTTGGTGGCATTGACTATTGAAATCTTTTATTATAACCTTAATAAAAATGTACCCTTCACTCATTAAACATGGTAAGTTTCATCAAAATTGTAGAGTAGTTGGACCTTCCACCATAGCTTAAGTAGTTGGAGCTTCCAATTTGACGCCGAACTCATCCAAAGCACCTATAGGACCCCCTATTGCTTCCAGAGGAAGAGTGGTGCCTCTTTCCTATAAAAGGGGTAGAGGGGATTGATGATTCCTACTATTTATCATTGTATTATGTACTATGTAGTATCTAGATGCCTCATGAGTCATGATGATTAATTTCTTGAGAGACATTTATTTTGATCATTTGATGTGATTTTCTATCATTCCATCAAGAACATATTTCAATATTTTCAGTTTATAACTTTATAGTCGATATGTGATCATGATCCACCATTTGACATCTTATGCATCTTATATATTAGTTGTATTTTCATATTTATGTCGCAATGTGTTTATTTGATGTTGTTGTTGCTTTAGATGTTAAAAAAATTGAAAAAAATGGTTATTTTTGTATTTTTTTGATGCTTTACGACATTTGCCGATATTTTCCGATATTTTCGCCATTGCTGCCGATAAGTTACATTCCAGACCCTCGGCGATATATTCGTCGACACGATATATGTAACTATGGTCCAAACATCCTGACACTTATGAGTTTGGGCGATTTTGATGTATCTTTAGGGGCCACGATTTGTTTAGTTGGTCACTTGATGTTATTACATTGACATATTATTATGATATTGTGCCATAAGGCCATGCTAGAGAAGGACTTATATCACCTCCTAGCCCCCACCATGTTCTATGTTGTATATTAGTCATCTTTCATGTGGTGCACCCCTCTCTTGGGTGCCTTAGTGGGTGCGCCCCCTCTATTTTTGAGTTGATCCATGTATTTGCTACCTGACTAATCTTAGCCATTAATTAGAGTGATGTTATCTTATGATCTTGACCCTTGATATTTTTGGATCTAGGTATTATGTACTTGAGAGATCTATATATTGAGATGCTCTCTCATAGTAAAGGGACTTTTGGCTCTGAAAATATTGGAATACAAGAAGATTTTTGGAAAATCTCTTGAAAGCTTTGTGAATGTTCTTGGTCGTGATTGTTATTCCTTTTTCTTAGACATTCCAGTGGATCTTTTATGTATTCAAAATCTATTTTGTGGAGGCCATACTAATCTTTTGCAGGGTAGCGACTTGCTTGGAGGAAATTGTCAGGACATCTTGCATCATCTTTCAAGAAAATCGTTTCATCTTTGAGGGAGTGACCAATTTTCTTTGTGCATTGTTTCTCTTCTAGATGACTTGCATAGTTCTTCTTTATTTGTGAATTGAATCTCACTTTGGTAGTTTGGATTGGTAGGTGGAGAGGGTGCATTATCTCTTTGGAGCAGTCTTGAAAAAGTCGCAGTTTTTCCTCTGGCTGATTTTTCATCGAGGAAAAATCGCGATTTTTTAAAAACTCGTGGAGGTACGATTTTTTAGGAAAAAGCGCGATTTTTTAGGAAAACTCACGGGTCGATGGAAAAAATCGCCCAAGTAGGCAATCCGCGGCCTAGTAAAGGAAAAAAGTGGTTTTTTTTTTGTCATTTGGCAAATGAGCTTGTTGGAAGTGGAGGAGAAGGGCTTGAGGAGACCACCAACACCTTTGGAGGCTTTCAAACACCATTTAGCATCTCAACCAAGGATTTTTGTGGAGCAAGTGTTGAAGGTATGTGCATTTTATCCATTGTTTTTGTATCTTTTCCATGGACTGTTTGAAAGATTTCTTACATATTTGTTTTACTATTTCGTTGCCTATTTCTTGCATATTTCTTTGCTATTTGTTTTTACTATTTTGCCATTGATTTCCATGCCCCAAAAAATGAAAAACAGTCCCAATGTAAATGGGGGTTTTAAAAAATTAGAATGGAAAATAGCATGCTTGTTTTTTTACTTCTTAGCCACCCTCTTCTTCTTATCTTTCATGGCTTAAAATCTAAATTTAGAGTTATGATTTTTTAAGCTAGAATGTTGCTATTATTTTCCAATGGAGTTTAATGTAATTTTTTTTGTCTTTGTGCCCTAGGGTTGCATTTGAGTTGAAGGCTTGAAGCATTCCAAATTTCCAATTGCAAAAATGCCAAAGATATTGGACCCATTTTGGCAGTATGGTGAGGCAGTATGGTGAGCTCGAGGATGGCAACAATAGGCAAAATTTGACTTGCAAATTATGTGGGTGTCACATGTTGGGAGGGGTTAACAGGTTGAAATACCATTTAGCCAAACTACCTGGCCATGATGTTGGCCTTTGTACTGCAGTGACCCCAGAAATAATGAGAGCTGCCCATGATGCCATCCATGAAAAAATGAGAAAGAAGGATGAGATCGCTGCAAACAAAGCTGAGCTTGCAGCTTTTGGCCAAGCAAGAAGTTTAGGTGCATCTTTATCTACCACTATCGGTGAGGGTAGTGGGAGGGGCTCCACAGATTCACCTCTTGGGAGGGTGGGGCTCACATCCCATTATGTTGGACCAGGCTCACAACCTTCTATCAAGTCAGTTATAAAGAAATCGGAAAAGGTAGAAGCAGACAGTGTAATGGGAAGGTGTCTTTATTGAAGTCACATACCTCTGAGCATTGTTAAAAACAATCCATTTTGGCAGCTGATGTGTGATGCCATTGCAGTAGTTGGCCTAGGTTATAAAAGTGCCACCTTTGAGGAGTTGCGGGGCCCAAACCTTCAAGCAGAAAAGATGGACATCGGTGCTAGGTTGGCAGAGTTCAAGCAGTCATGGGAGAGCACTGGATGCACAGTCATGTCAGATGGGTGGACAGACGGTAAGGGTAGAAGCCTTATCAACTTCTTGGTACATTGTCCTAGAGGTACCATGTTTGTAAAATCAGTTGATGCATCGACACATGTAAAAGATGTGGCACTTTTATGCGAGTTGATGGATGGGTTCATCCAAGATATTGGGGTGCACAATGTTGTGCAAGTTATTTCAGATAATGCAGCTAATTATGTGGTTGCTGGCAGGATGCTTATGGATAGGTATCTGTAATATACTAATATCCCAAATCCCAATATTGTCTATTTCTATACAAATATGCTGATACAATGGGGCATGCAAACTGCCAAGCAAAAAAATCCCTATTTTATAGGAAAAATTAGGGTTAGGGTTTGCGAGATAGAATGAACACTTACCACTGATAAGCCGGCTGAACTGCTCCGGAGAAAGTATGCAAGCACCGGATACTGGATCGGAAATAGGCGGATCTCCCTTGCTCCAGGTGAACCCCAGCAACAAGACGCCCCAGTCAGAAAAGGGTGACGCCCTCAAGGAAGGAGGTGTCCGATGGAACTGCGAATTTGCCGGGTCGATAGGTTTTCAGTGCCGGAGAGAATACCTGATGCATGCGGAGGTTCTGAGACCTCTAGGCAGGGTAGCGAATTGCTTCAGAGAGGCAGCTACTCACGCCTTGGAACCCCGAAACTGCTAATAACTGCTTCGGATGAGCCCTGATGGATCTGATAATCACCGGGTACCGGAGTATGAAGCTGATGATGAGAATGGTGCCTGAGTTTCGGAAGGAAACTGAGATCTGAAGGCCCAACAGCTGATTAGGGCTTTCTGGCTGAAAACCCCCTCTTATGGCTGCACACGTGTCCCTGCAACGATCTATACCATGTACTAGATAACTGATGAATGAACAAAGAACAAGTGGTGAACCTGTATGGCTTACCCGAAATAAGACTAGGACAGATGTTTCACTGCTGAAATCCTGTTAGCTGAAGACTCTGTCTCCAACCCCAACTGCTGTGCTGCACGCTGTGCTGCTATCCAAGAGCTCCCAAAATAATCATAATCCAAAGTGAAGTCTCCTTTCGCTTTATCCTCTATTTATAAAGTTCAACTGCGCAAAACCTAATCTTTGACCTAATTAGGTCACTTTATCTTCTAATTTGCCGTTGACTTGCATGCATGCGGATGGAGACTTAAAGAGTGCATGCATTATTAAATAATGCTAGGATGGCATGCATGAAAGTGGCCTTTGGCCCCGGTGGCCCTTCTCGACCAAATGATGATGCCCTAGATCTTCTATGGATGGCATCAGTTCTTAGCTGATTCCCTAGCTGTCAGTAACCGCTCGAACCCACAGGAATCACATAGGTTAGCGGTTTTGGGGCCTTAAGGCCTAATTGGAAGAGGACATTACAGTATCCCTCTTTGTTTTGGACTCCATGCGCTACTCATTGCATTGATTTGATGTTGGAGGATATGGGGAAAATTCCCTTTATCTAGGTGGTGATTGATCAAGCTAGGGCCATCCCTAAGTTCATTTACAACCATGGTTTTGTTCTTAGTCTCACGAGGAGGCACACTAAAAACAAGGAGTTGAAGCGTCTTGCAATCATGCGTTTTGCCACCACATTTATTACTCTTCAGTCTTTGCTTCAATGTCAGTTTGAGTTGAAGCAAATGTTTGTTTGTGATGAGTGGCGTGATTGTGCTTACAGCAGGAGAGAGGATGGGAAAACCATTGCCAAGCTGGTGTACACTGATGCCTTCTGGGAAGGAATGGAGGAAGTGTGCTTGGTTAGTGAACCTTTAGTGAGGGTTTTGCGACTTGTTGATGGTGATAAGCCCACAATGGGCTATTTATATGAGGCCATGGATAGGGCCAAAGAGACCATTCGGAATTTCTATGTGGGAAAGGGTACCCCAGGGCATGACAGGCACATGTTGTTATGGGAGTTGATTGATACTCGATGGACTGGGATGCTTCATCGATCTATTCATGTAGCAGGATTCTTCCTCAACCCCGCATTTGCCTACAAATGCAATTTTGATTTTGATGGTGAGTTTTTGGAGGGGCTTCTCACTTGTATTCAGAGGATGATACCTGATTATGACACTCGCAATGCAGTCAATCGCGAGATAGAGGTGTATCGGGATGGTACTG
>LPNX010774591.1:587842-598985 GCA_001517045.1 Pseudotsuga menziesii
GGTGTTTGGAGGCACCATGGAGGCATCGCCACCACCTTCTGCACCGCTTGATATATCTAGTCGTCCATCCATCACTCAGCGTCGAGTATTAGATGCAGGCTCAGGGCCTTCTACTGCTACTTCTAGTGCTAGGGGCAGGCCTGACAAAAGACCCATGATATTTTCCCGTAAAAGGGGAAGAGGGCATTGATATTAGATAGCTAGATGCTAGTTTTCCTCAGATACATTTATATATGTGATGTCATTTTCTATTGTTTAAACTTTATACACTTTTGAGTCCTTGATTGGACAACTATGATGTTTCAGACTTTCAGCATCAACTTTGATGTATCGTTTTATATTTGGCATGACTACATGATGATGATATATATCAGTGCTTTCTTCATATTTATGTTCCAATATGTTTTTCTGATGTTATTATTGCTTTATATGTTTAAAATTCTAAAAAAAATGCATGTATTTTCTATTTTTTAATGTTTGCCGACTTTTGCCGATTTTTCCCGATTTTTTCGTCGATGTTGCCGAGAAGTTGTAATCAAGACCCTCGCCGACTTTTTGCCGAGGCCGACTTTTGCAACATTGCTTTGGAGAAACATGTTTTTACAACGGAGCTATTGGATCTTGCTTGGAATTGTAATGAAGTGGGAGGATCATTGACGAGTGAAGACGACCACAAGTATTTTCAGGTATGATCTACAAGGTTAGTATTATTTTCCATATTTTTATTCAATTGTTACACAAAACACTCATTGTTAAAACCCTAGTTTTCTAGATCTGATAGATCGGGTGCTTATTTAATGGCGAGCATCAAAACCCACTTAGGAATAAATATTTAAACCTTCGATCTAAAGTTTCAACTTAATCTGACTCCATTTACCCTTGGATCTACACTAGTCATTCTTAGGTGGGACTCCCTCCTTGGGCTTTTGGCTATTCTTTCAGATCTATCAGTTGGGAATGACTGAACCCATATCAAATCAATAGATCTACTCTTAAGCATCTTGATCTAGTCATTTTACATGACGATCTACTCTCTTGGGTCCACTTTGTCCCTAATTGCATAAACCCTAGGTGGATCTAATTTAGGTATTTCTCATTTAGACTAGATCTATCTAGATCTACGGTATTAAACTCGTTGTGGTACATTTCACTTCAAGTTAGGTATTTTCCTTTTACCCTAAGCATCCCTAACTTAGCTTTAACCGCACCTACCGCATTCATTTTTTAGATCTAGATCTACTTACTCATTGTTCACCTTACACATCACTTGTTTATCCTTTAGATTGTCTTGAGTAGGTTCGCTAGTCCTCATAGGCTAGTAGGGTCTGCCCCTTGATCATTCTACGGTTTGATCTAAATGACACGGTCGTTCGGTGTGACAACTACCTTTCCTTAGTAGTAGACGAGGCCCTTGCGGTGTCACTGGTTAGCTACCTCACCTCTACCATCCCGGATAGGATACCTTTAGTGGGTAGCTACACTTTGAGTGATAACAAACCCCAAGGACACACTGAGTGGGTTGGAGACTTCTCCACGTATGGAGGTGTGTATTAGGTGGCAACACAGACCAACAAACAACTGTATATCAATATGTGATTGTCCCTTTATTTGTACAATTTTCCCATGCAAGATGACGTCCTTTAATGATAGATCTTCAATAATAGGTCCTGGAAGGATGAAGACATGGTCAATAAATGCAAAATGATAGATACTGGATCTTCGAAGGGTTTGATTGGATCTTCAATCTCTGGAATAGCTGGATAATTCTCCCTTGAATAAATATGGTGGAAACCCTTGCGCCCTTGTTGTTGGATTAAGGAGATTACATCCTTCCAAATATGACAGAGTAATATGCTTCTTATGGAGTGGATCTTAACTGTGCCTCGGTGAAGATGATAAGGGGTATGTCTCCAATGATATCTTGGTGGTATGCCTTTGAAATGGATCCAACAATATGCTTTGGTAAGAGACAATGAATGCGTCCTCAAGATATGTTGAATGACGCGCCCTCTAAAAGCATTCATTGCTTGGCTGCCCTGGAATCCATGCAAAGAATGATGGAGATGTTGTAGTGTTGAAGCTTGGGTGTTAGATCTGGATGACCTACCTCTTGAATTGATTAGGACAGGTAAGTTTCACTACCGAAATCAATGATGGTCAAGGCAATTCTTCCTCAACCCCAAACAACGCTCAGAGCTCTCAAATAAAATCTCAATCATCAATAATAACTTAAGCCCTTCTTTAGGGTTCGAGTTGTCTTCTTTTATAGAGTTGAGGTTGCATGAATTGCTTTTTGCATGCATGTAACTTAAATACCACCTGTCGCATGCAAAGTGAAATATGGCCCGCATGCTAGTCAATAACTTGCTCTGGCGGCCCCTTTTTATCTGCCGATGACTTTATAGCATTGCATTAATGTATTCTTTAGCTCCATGTATCATTAGTTCTCAGTTAGTTCACTATTTATCAATACCCGCTCGAACCTATGGGAATTAAATAGGTTAACGAGTGTTTCTTGGTGCTTAATTAGAAGAGGACATTACAATCCTCCCTGCTCGAAATTGCTTGCCCTCAAGCAATCTCCGACTGATATACTGAACAATTCATCCCTGTCCTTTTCTGTCCATTTTCATCAACCTCTCTATTTTTCGGTTGGGCTGCTCCTTATTTTCTTTGAATGTCCATTTCATCTTACCTATGCCCTGTATGCCTTGTGTTCCCTCCTTATTACTCCTTTGGTACTTGTGGTGATTGAACATGCTACTTTTGGTTTCTCTTCCGAGCTCCTTGGTGCGTACAATACCTTTGTCTAAAGGTCTACCCTAGAGAGTTCTTCTCATACCACCGACCCCTTCTTGAAGCCTTCTGTGTTGGAGTTGGCCATTTTGTTGTGCTAGTCTTGTCCTCCTTCCTGAATATGGTTTTCATTACCTTTGTTGTGGCCTATCTTGAAGCTCCATTGGGCATTCGCCTTAGGACTACCCTTTTCCCATCTGGTGCTCAGAACTCCATCTCTAATGTTTGATAATTTGTTGAATATTCTTGATTGAGTACAACCACTCCACTCCCAAAACAATGCTAGTGTCTGGCACATCCACCACATAAAAATCGTCGACCAAGGTATAATTCCCAAGTTGTACATGTAACTGAGGTATCCTCTGTGTGCATTCCATCCTGTGATTTCCAGCCATGGCAACTATAAAGCCCTCAAAGTCCTCAATGGGGTATCTTCCTTGCTACCCAAGATGAAGCTATGAAGTTGTGGGTTTCCCCTCCATCAATCAAAGCAATGGCACACTGTATGGAAGGTGGGGACTCCTGAGAGGGTAGCAATAGTACCTACTACCTCTCTGTGGGAATTGTTCCAAGTCTGTACAAGGTAGTTCTCCATCTTGTTTCTGTTCCAATTCATCTTTCTCACTCCTATCTGAGAGTACTTTGATGAGGTGTACCTTCCCTTTACCCAAACACCCGTGGCCTGGTGCCCATGGCTCTTTACAGCTGAAACATAAGTTCTTCCTCCTCAAATCGCGTTGTTTGTCCTCATCAACTTTGTTCTTATCCAACCATTCTCTCTATGAGGCTAACTTTTCCTTGTTCTCTGGAGGATTGGTGGGTTTTGGTGGAGGCTTTCTCCCGGGAACAAAATCTTGTAGGTCACGAGTCCTGATGATAGCATCCTGCAAAGTGATTGGCCAGTATGCCTTCACCCAACCATGCAGTGGCTCTGTTAGCTCCTCTATAAATAACATAATCAACCAGGATCAGATATATCCATCACCATCACAATGATCCTCTAAAATTCTGATATAAAGGCATCCGAGCTACCTTTTTGCTTGAGCTGGGCTAGCTCTCTAGAGTGAATCTCAGGATCGTTCCCGTCGATGCGCTTTATGAGCTTTTGTGTGAACTCTGTGTAGGATGTGATAGTGTTGTGACCCAACGTCACCAACTTGTGGTACCACCACTCATGGGCCTCCCCGTATAAGTGTAGTGTAGCCAGTTTAATTGCATCTTCTCTATCATAAGGTTGAGTTGGAAGTAGGTGTCCAACTTTTGTACCCAAATCATGGCTGAGCAACTGGATGTCCCATCAAAGTTGGGGATAGTTAGCTTCCCCATTGTATGTTGTAGCTCAAAGTTCTGATTAAATTCCTTGTTGAACCCTCTTGGTCAGTTCCTGGTTTTCATATTGCAAAAGTCTGGGAAGGTCATGGTCAAGTGAAAATCATCTCCTAGTGCCCTGTACTCTTTTAGATAAGACCCATATGGTTCATCCAATTCTGCTTGTGCTATTGGCCCTTGTAATATCCCAAGCCAATAAGAGCAAATTTCTTTTCCAACGGTTGACTGAGTGGGCTAAGTTCTTGGGAATATTTTTAACTCTGAGATAATTTGCAATTCTGGCTCGCAAGACTTGGTTGTGAACTTTTATCGAACACTTTGTGGTTATTCTGCTGTAGCTTATGATGGGACAATTTTGACTTGAAACTTTGCAATTACTTTTAATTTCCCTGCTGTAGGTGATCAAGAGAGTTGGAATTGTGATAGATTTGATTTCTATAGATTTATAGTGCACATTTAATGCGACATTGCATAGAAGATATCTCCCATGATAATATTACTCATCAACAATTATAGCAACAGTGAACTAATGAATAAACCAGATTGAAGAGAACAATTTTCAGAGCTGTTTGGATTCATTAAAACATGTATACATGCCTGTAAATTACGCCGGACAGGTCTGATACTAAAATCTGATATTTATTGTGTATTGGGATGTCTCTGGTTCATGCATCCTGGTATACACTTTGCATGTTGCTGATGTTTTTCCTTAAACAGTGAATGAAGTGTATGGTGATGGCTGTGGCAAAGGCCCAGGTAATAAATAATCAGTCAATGATAGGAGGTGAAATATCTGATCTCTCAATGAACCATTGCATGCTTCGTTAATGGATATTGGTGCCCCTCATTATGAACACCTCCTACAACAATTCTTTCCTGTAATATGAGTCTTGATGAAGACGTTATGTATTTTGTTCCAGTTCTAGTATCTTAGATATGTATTATCATTTATGTATTGCATAGAGTCCAGACTCTAGACTACAGTACACTTTGTGCCATTTTGATATATTGACTCTTATATGGTATATACATGAGCAGATTTTGGTTCTTTTGTCTTCAATGCCTTGGAATCATGGATTATAATTTTGAAAATGTTGTTTTTCTATAAATTTAAATATTTTATGTATTTTTTAGCAAACTGATTCATTAAATTCAAATCCGCTGATTTATGACCGATTCATTACCGGTTCCGATTCCGATTCCAAGTTGACCCTCGATCGATTCCGAGTCCGATTCCGATTTTTAAAACTATGCTTTGCACACCCTGAACAACACTGGAATGGAAGGCATAGCTTGAGGGACTGTGTGGCAGAGAAGGGGATGCTTCCTTGTGTTGGGTGTGTAGATGTTTTAGCAGCCAAGCTCGATCTAGTACAGGTGTCCATAGCTCGGTGGTTGAGCTCACTAGCTTAGCAATTCAAGCTTTCCAGCTCCTTTGCACCCTGATAAACCCATATGTTAGTTGGCTTGGATGGTCCTTAATGTGAATGTTGGCTTGATTGACTGCAGTCTGATAAACCCAGCAGTGAGATGGCTTGGATGTGTGGCTTGATAAACCCATCTGTTAGTTGTCTTGGTTGAGTAGCCTGATAAACCCAACTGTTAGCTGGCTTGGCTGATTAGCCTGATAAACCTAACAGTATATTGGCTTGTTGTTTGTAGCTTGATAAACCCAACTGTGTTGGCTTGGCTGAGTTTTGTTGTATCCTTGGCTATGTGTGAACCTGCTAGTGTTCCTTATTCCTTGTGAGGATCATGCCCAGCTCGGGGGTGGCAGTGCTGCTGAGAGATTGATGAGCGCACTGGCCTATGGTTGGGTGGAACGTTAATCTGTCTCCAGATGCGGAATAGATTGTGACCGTCGATTCCGTCACGATCTTTCTTCGCCGTTCAATCTCCCGTGAGATCTTTCTTCGTAGATCGTCGACTTGATCACTGACAGGATTCATTCTTTGCTATTGGGAAGTTAGAGAATTTATACTCAGACTTGAATAGAGTGAACACAAGATGAATTCATGCCTCTATAGATTTCTACAAAAGAAAATCGGGAATCCATCAAAATACGTATAGAATTCAATGAACTTCGAGCTGGATGCTCCTGCAACAATCAAAGCTAGCAGTTATGGTTGCGCTTTCTCTCTGGTGGACGGGAGGGGGCGTGACATTTATTAGTACCACTCGAACCTATGGGAATTAAATAGGTTAACAGGTGTTTCTTGGTGCTTAATTAGAAGAGGACATTACATTACCCCCATTTACTAGTCTTGATTGACTCCATACCCCAACTTCAAACCCTAAGCAATACTCTGTTTGTTTCTATCCACCAAAAATTAAAATTAAAATTCAACTTCTTTTTCTTTTGAATTTCATTCTAGAATTAATTCATCTTAGGAATAATAAAATCTCCTGCAAAACCTTAAAAAATTGTCAATTTAGATCCCCCTTAGGGCTGCATTTAATTCCCTACCCAGGTTATACCCTCTACGGCTGTTCATGAATATTTAAATTTGATTTTTGGGTATTTTTTAGGAGTCTTGCTTTCTGGTTTTACACAGAAAATAAGGTGAATTAAAGTCTAGGATTGCTTTTCAAATTTAGCCCTAATTGCATCTATTTTACATCCTAATTGTGGGGTTAAATTTATGGATTGTTTTAACTGTGTTTGCTGGTCTAAAATACATCTTTGATTCGCTGTTATGATAGTCCATTTAACAGGTTCAGATTTAGTTTAAATTCCTGGGTTAACTACAAGTGGTTTAGGCATTAAAAACACATTTTTCATTTGTCTATTTAGATGTTAATTGTAGATTTGGAATTTATCTTTACTATTCACCATACAAGTTGACAAAGTATTGATGACAAACCCTGACTTGACAAGAAGAATGCACTAGCATAACCCCATTCAACCAAAGATAGAGATAGACTTACCAACATTTAACAAAGAATGAAGAAACGTGAAGCATAGATCATCTCTTGTGCATGAGTTCTTCCAACCGTTCGAGAATCAACAAGCACGTGCAAGAGAAACCCTAAAAAATCGTTCTATTTTCACTTTTCAAGCAAAGAGAAGATACTCCAATGTTAGTTTTTCATCATATAAGCTAGCATTATGATCTTAGGATCTTTTCACTGAGAGAATAACAAGCACAACAATAAAACATAAGCACATCACAAGAGACAAGAGACACAAAGAGTTTTCCTCGGGGAAACCATAAAGGAGAAAACCCCGTAACTTCCTCTGAGATAGAATCAGCGCCAAAACAGTAAAACCGGAAAACAGTAAGATGATCTCCTCACAGCAGCAGTCTCTCTCTCTCACACTGAGAGAGCTTCTCCTCTCTCACTCATGCGCCCTCAATGAGTGTGTGCTTGTTGCAAGTGATAAATAGAGAGGCTCTCACTCTCTATTTATATTCTTCCGTTCACTTAAAGTGTACTCCAACATGTCGGCCTCACTTAACAATTACTTACTAGAGCCGACATCTCTAGGAGTGTCTAATAACCCTAGTGCCCCACCACTTGTGGGGACTTTGCCTCCTCCGACCAATAGGAGGGTAACACAATGGTGGGGACTATTGCCCCGACTTACAATGACTCACCTAGGGTCGACTTCACTAGGATAGTCTAATAACCCAAGGGCCCCACAATTGTGGGGACTTTAACCCTTGACCAATAAGAGGGTTACCCACAATGACTTGACATGACTTTCTCATTATAGAAGCTTCCCGATCGAAACATCGGGGCATGACATGACTCAAATACATCCTGGAATAAACATCGGGTTACAATACATAAGAAATACGGATGAATACATTCCGAAGTTACAAATACATCAACACTCCCTCTTAACTAGGAAGGTATTCTCTCGACACAATCTATTAGCACAAGTCTTCTTCTCTGTATCATCTGGGTCATCATCAGGTCTTCATCATCTTCAAAGTCATCTTCATCTTCAAGTCATCTTTATCTGTAAGTCATCTTCATTTTCAAGTCATCTTCATCTGGATCTAGATCATCACTCGATCTGGATCATCATCACTGAACTGGATCTGGATCATCACTGGCTATCATCAATGGATCTGGATCATCACTGGTTATCATCATTGGATCTGGATCATCACTGGATCTAGATCATCACTGCTGGATCATCATGACTGGATCTGGATCATCACTGGATCTGGATCATCACTGGCTGTCATCACTGGATCTGGATCATCACTCAATCTGGATCATCATTGGTGCTATCTCATGATTCTTCTTGTCACAGGAAGTTCTACAGAGCCAGCCCTTTTTCATGCTGGTTGTAGGCCTAGCCATCATGTAGGTCTTCGCCCAACACTTACATCTGACCTACTCGTCAGAAAGGCACGCCCAGCACTTACATCTGACCTACTCGTCAGAAAGGCATGCCCAGCACTCACATCTGATCATATAGGAACCAATCCTATAATCACATCAGAAAGGCCCAGCACTCACATTCACCAGCATGATAGGACATCACATCACTAACATCTGTGAAAAGGATCAGCACTTACATCTGACCTACTCGTCAGAAAAGCACATCCATCCAGGCGGGAACACATCCTACCATAGTGATGGAAGACTTCCATCCAGGCTGGAACACATCCTACTCACAGTGATGGAAGATTTTCCCACTTTCATCCAGGCTGGAACACATCCTGCTTACAATGATGAAAGACTCCCATCCATGCTGGAACACATCCTACTCACAGTGATGAGAGATTTCAGCACTTACATCTGAGCACGTGGGAACACATCCCTCAGTCGCTCCAGAAAGGCTCTGCACTTACATCCACCCAGGCGGGAACACATCCTGCTCATAGTGATGGGAAGGGCTTGCACTCACATCTGATCATGCGAGAACACATCCCAGCAATCATATCAGAATGGCCCCCCGTCCTTGACTGAGCTACCTGGTAACTGACCAGGCGCTTCCATTCTCCTAGAGAATGGCAGTTGCCCTTACATTCGACCTGCTCGTCGGAATGGCCAACACTCACATCTGACATGGAAGGAACTTAATCCTTTAGCCATGACAGAATGGTTCAGCCCTTACATCTGATCAAGTGGAAACACATCTCTCTATCACATCAGAATGGCTACTCAGTTTTTACACTGAGTGTTCCTGGTAACTGACTAGGTGCCTCCATTCCTAGAATGACAATTGCCCTTACATCTGTCCTACTCGACAGAATGGCCAGCACTCATATCTGACATGGAAGGGAGCAACCCTATCACCATGACAGAATGGCTCAGCCATTACATCTGACCATGGAAGGAACCAATCCTCTCACCATGTCAGAATGGCTATGGATCTCAGCACTCATATCTGACATGGAAGGAACCAATCCTCTCACCATGACAGAATGGCTCAGCCCTTACATCTGACCATGGAAGGAACCAATCCTCTCACCATGTCAGAATGGCTATGGGTTTTATCACTTTCTCTTGGAGGAAACCTCAATTTGGAGAACACCAAGCTTCTCCCTGAAGTACTCGAACTTCAGCCTAGCCAATGGCTTCGTCAATACATCGGCTATCTGTTCCTCCGTCGCAACATACTGGAGCTTCACTGCTCCCCTCTGCACCATATCCCTGATATAGTGATACTTGATCTCGATATGCTTCGACTTGTCATGGAACACTGGATTCTCTGACAACTTCACGCAACTCTGGTTGTCACAATGTATACAAGTAGCATCCAACTGGAGATCAAATATATCAGACAGTGGCTTCCGCAGCCATACTGCCTCACAACTAGTTGAACAAGCTGCGACATACTCTGCTTCAGCTGTACTCAGTGCCACACAGGATTGCTTCCTGCTAAACCAAGAGATCACACCTGATCCCATACTGAAGCAACATCCTGAAGTACTCTTCCTGTCGATGGCACCGCTTGCCCAATCTGAATCAACATAACCTTCCAAGTTAATCTTTTGATTCGCATCGTACTTGAGCCCATAATCAACTGTACCCTTCAGGTACCTCAGAATATGCTTTGCAGCAGTCAAGTGAACACTTCTCGGATCTGTCAAGTACTGGCTCAAGGTGTTCACAGAAAGCAAATGTCTGGTCTCGTGTTCGTCAGGTACATCAATGACCCAATCATCTGACGATACATCGTAGCATCAACCGACTCTGATGAAGCATCACTCAATAGCTTCAGGTTCGATGCCATAGGTGTGGTCATAGATTTGCAGTCCATCATCCCAAACCTTTTCAGGATCTCTACTGCATACTTCCCTTGTCCAAGGAAGATTCCATCTGTACTCTGCCACACCTCCATACCTGTTACAAATAGATCATCTACATATAGTAGAAGCATCACTGGGTTGCCATCTTCAACCTTGTAGTAAAGGTTGGAATTTTTTTCACTCTTGGTAAAGCCCAAACTGGATAGAAAGCTGTCAATTCTGCCGTACCATGTTGAACCTCAGGATCTTCTGCAATCACTCCCTCTGAAGCGGAGCATCATACTCCCTCTGTCTTCCGTACTCTATGCACTGAAACATTCTGTACTGGAGTGACAAGTAGCTTCCTATGCTACTAATATTCTATGTGACCATCTAGTGTATAGACTTGCATCTTCAACCTTGTAGCAAAGGTTAAGATCTTCATCAAGCTCATCATGTATGTGTTATCCCATGGGTGTCTTCTGAACTCGTACAATGCCTTCTTTCATTTTCACACATGATTATGCATGTCATGTGACTTCACTGCAAATGTCTCTTCGTAGTCTATGCCTTCTTTTCGTGAGAAGCCTCGTGCTACGAGTCTTGCTTTGTATCCTATGATGTTTCCATCTACTGCATGATGGAACTATGAACTTCTCTGCATGTGTCGATACTGCATCCTAGACATCATTCTTCTTTGCTTGTAGGTGATTATGTATGCGATATTTCCTACAAGTCAAATGCAGTTGTATGGTTAGAAACATTTCATAAAGTATATTCATAATGACAAATTCTTATGCATAACTATATGATCATGCAACTAT
>LPNX010774591.1:603035-622542 GCA_001517045.1 Pseudotsuga menziesii
TTTGAGATCCAGTAGTTGGACTCCATGCAGGAGTTCCCGGCTACTGCTACAGTGAATCCCTCGAACTTCTCGGTCTGAATACCTTGTTTGGCTACCCAAGTGGAGTCAATGAAATTGTGGGTGGCTCCCCCATCAATCAAAACTCCTACTCTGTGACCCTGCACTACTCCCCTAACCCTGAGAGTATGGAACCTCGGTACTCCAGACAATGTAGCAATGACTCCCTCTGGTGCATCACCCTGGTGTGATTCCTCTTTTGTGGCCTCCTGCTCATCGTCATCCTCGTCACTGTCTGAATACACCTCGATGTAGTGTGCCTTTGCCTTCCCTGAGCACCTGTGTCGTGGTACCCATGGTTCCTGGCAGGTGAAGCATAGCTTCTTCCTTCTCAAATCTTTCCTGGTGTCCTCATCTAACCAGGTTTTCTTGGGCACATCCTGCTGGAAAGGTTTCCTGTCCTTGTCCCTAACAGGAAAATTGGTTTTCATAGGGAATTTGTTTTTGGGAATTGAATCCTGAAGATCCCTTGCCCTGCTAATAGCATCCTGCAGAGTGAGGGGTTTGTAGGCTTTCACCCATCCCCGTAGTGGCTCTATGAGGGCCTCAGTGAATAACATAGTCAATCTGCTCTCTGACACATCTGTTACCATAACAGCTAGCCTCTGAAACTCTGAAATGAATAATTCTGCGCTACCAGTCTGCTTGAGTTGAGCCAACTCTCTGAAATGGATCTTTGGATCTTTCCTGTCGAACCTCTCCATGAGTTTCTGAGTGAACTCACCGTAAGAATGTATGGTGTTGTGACCCAATGTCACTAGTCCGTGGTACCACCATTCGTGAGCTTCTCCGTCCAGGTGAAGTGTAGCCAACTTAATGGCGTCTGTCTCTGTCATGGGGTTGAGCTGGAAATAGGTATCCAACTTTTGGACCCATGTTCTCGCTGATCCTCCGTGAGTTCCATCAAAGTTTGGGATAGTTAACCCGCCCAAGGTTTTCTGCAGCTCATAGTTGTGACTGAAACCCCTGTTGAAATTCCTGGGCCTGTTCCTGCTCTTCATGTTGCAGAAGTCTGAGAAAGATATAGCAGCATGAAACTCATCCCCTAAGTCCCTGTACTCCTGCAAATAAGCCCCAAAAGGCTCGTTGGGCTCTACCTGCATGACCGGGCCCCCTACTGTATCTGCCAAGAAGTGAGGCATGGTAGGCCTGATAGTAGGTCGGCTGTATATGTGGGGAGTGTTCTGGATGTTGGTGTATGCCATCTTACCACTGCCGCTGGAAGATCCCCGTTCTACCGGTGAGGGAGGTGTACTGCTGATACCTGGTTCCGGTTTCGCTGACAGTCTACTGATTGCATTGATGACTTCTTTTTGTCCTTTCGCTAAGTCTTGCAATGCAGAGACTAAGTTGCGAAAGTCCATCCGATCCTCCTCATCTCCCGTTCCTTTTCCCCTATCCGCATGAATACCTGTCTGTTCCATGTTTGAATTGGTATCCTCTAGCTGGATATCTTCAAATTCTTCTGTGTATCTACTCTTCCTCCTCCTATAAGTTACAAAAGGATCTCCTTCTGTATTCATCTACTTTTCATCTCTTAAGCCCACAGCTGGCCAAGAAAATAGCTCTGATACCACTGAAATATCCCGAATTCCGATATTTTCTATTTCTAAACAATTATGCGGATACAATTGGGCTTACAGACTGCCAGGCAAAAATCCCTATTTTATAGGAAAAATTAGGGTTAGGGTTTGTGAGATAGAATGCACACTTACCACTGATAACTGGCTGAACTGCTGCAGATAAAGTCTACAAGTACTGAGATCTGGATCGGAGAGGAACTGATCTCTCCTATCTCCGGTGAATGCTCCAGCAATAAGACGCCCAATCAGAGAAAAAGGTGACGCCCTCAAGGAAGGAGGGGTCCGATGGGTCCGCCGATTTGCAAGGCTGATAGCCTCGCTGTGCCGGAGAATATATTGCAGTTCTGAACCCTCTAAGTAGGATAGCGTCTTGGTTCTCTGAGGCAGCTGCTCACGCCCCTGGTGGTCCGGAAATGCTGATAACTCCTTCGGATGAGCTCAGATGGAGCTGATAATCGCGGAGTGCCGGAGTATGTAGTTGGTGATAAGACTGGTGCTTGAGTTTCTGAAGGAAACTGAGAGCTAGAGGCCCTACAGCTGATTAGGGCTTTCTGGCTAAAAACCCCCTCTTGCGGCTGCACCGTGCCACTGCAACAATCTATACCCTGTGCTATATAACTGATGAATGAACTGAAGAACAAGTGGTGAACCAGTATGGCTTACCCGTAATAAGACTAGGACAGATGTTTCACTGCTGAAATCCTGTTAGCTGAAGACTCCGTCTCCAACCCCAACTGCTGTGCTGCACGCTGTGCTGCTATCCAAGTGCTCCCAAAATAATCATAATCATAAGTGAGGTCTCCTCTTGCTTTACCATCTATTTATAAAGTTCAACTGCGCAAAACCTAATCTTTGACCTAATTAGGTCACTTTATCTTCTAATTTGCCGTTGACTTGCATGCATGCGGATGGAGACCTAAAAGAGTATGGTCATGCATGAAGGTGGCCTTTGGCCCAGGTGGTCCTTCTTGACCCAGTGAGGATGCCCTAGATCTTCTATGGATGGCATCAGTCCTGATCTGATTCCCTAGCTATCAGTAACCGCTCGAACCCACAGGAATCACATAGGTTAGCGGTATGGGCCTCAAGGCCTAAAAGGAAGAGGACATTACAATTCCTCATCGATTGAGGGATCTTCTTTGGATGGTGAGAGCTTGATCTTCAATGGCTTCCATCTTCTCTTCTCTTCTTATGAGTCGAGCTTCTTCTTCTTCTTTCCAGAGTCTGCTGGAAGTAATCACCTCCTTCTGGAACACATTCCTTGAATGAATGAATTCCACGATCCTGGGAGGCCATTCAAGGTGGCCATCACCACTTCTGCATTCTTCACTTTTTCTTTTATCGCTTCAAGTTGTTCTTTGATTTGAGAGACCCTTATGACTACATGGTCTCTGCATTATGGATCTTCACATTCTTCAACTAGTTTCTTAAGGTCATATTCTGATTTCTGTTCTTCCCTTCAAATAGCTTGGTCAAGGAATCAAACATATTTGGTGTCTTTAAGGAAGACACTTGTAGTACAAGTTGATCCATGACTGAATCAACCATGATATTCTTGGCCTTGACCATGTTCTTCTTGTCTAAGGCTTCTAGCCTCATCTCCCTCTGGAACTGGAACCTTTCTACTCATGTAGGTGTCCAATTCATTTTCTTTAGAGAGATCATATACTTCCATGCTTGGAAGTTGTCAACTTAAACAATCTTATCATCAAGCTGATGTGATAGATCACTTTGAAATGAGAACCTCAAATGAAAATAGCAAAGGATTAGATCTTACCGATTTGAGGTGTCTGTCTTGGTTCCGTAGTTGGCTGATCTAGGGTTTGTCACAGAAACCCTAATTTTCAAAACTTGGAATCTTCTAGATATGATTGGATAGACAGATAGATCTCTTCAAATGGAGCTGTCCAATGTACTCCTTTTCTGAAAACAGTGGAGGGAAGCTCCCGGAACAGGAAGCCCTAGATTTCCACATCGAAAACTGAAAATGCTCAGAATCAAATTCCGCTTCGACAAAAAGATGCGCCCTTCAATGGAGAGTCAGCCTAGCACACTTTTGCTGATAGATTGTGGAGAGAGACCCAAAAAGTAAGAAGCTCTAGCTTCTGTAGCTGCACAATGTCTTCTTCTCAGGTTAGCTCTGATACCATGTTAGTTTTTCATCATATAAGCTAGCATTATGATCTTAGGATCTTTTCACTGAGAGAATAACAAGCACAACAATAAAACATAAGCACATCACAAGAGATAAGAGACACAAAGAGTTTTCCTCGGGGAAACCATAAAGGAGAAAACCCCGCAACTTCCTCTGAGATAGAATCAACACCAAAACAGTAAAACCGGAAAACAGTAAGATGATCTCCTCACAGCAACAGTCTCTCTCTCTCACACTGAGAGAGCTTCTCCTCTCTCACTCATGTGCCCTCAATGAGTGAGTGTGCTTGTTGCAAGTGATAAATAGAGAGGCTCTCACTCTCTATTTATATTCTTCCGTTCACTTAAAGTGTACTCCAACATGTCGGCCTCACTTAACAATTACTTACTAGAGCCGACATCTCTAGGAGTGTCTAATAACCCTAGTGGCCCACCACTTGTGGGGACTTTGCCTCCTCCGACCAATAGGAGGGTAACACAATGGTGGGGACTATTGCCCCGACTTACAATGACTCACCTAGGGTCGACTTCACTAGGATAGTTTAATAACCCAAGGTCCCCACAATTGTGGGGACTTTAACCCTTGACCAATAAGAGGGTTACCCACAATGACTTGACATGACTTTCTCATTATAGAAGCTTCCCGATCGAAACATCGGGGCATGACATGACTCAAATACATCCTGGAATAAACATCGGGTTACAATACATAAGAAATACGGATGAATACATTCCGAAGTTACAAATACATCAACATCCAAGAGGTGTGCATGACATAGAGCCCATATAACAAGAGAAAGAGAATATACATAATTTGATCCCAAGTCTTGTGCTTTACAAATGAAATTAGAATGGATATTTATATCCATCTTAGCACAAGATTTTAATTTTTTATCAAACCTACATGTCAGTTTAAATTTAAAACAATTAAATACTAAAATATTTTGAATTAAGACAAAAATAGGGAATGTCACCCACATGTTGGGGACTAAACCCTAAAACTAGCATAAAATGATGAAAATTGCTAAAAGCAAGCTAATGCCTCACTGTGTTGGCAAGAGTGAGTCGAATGGGTAGGTCATGCCCCTACTAACTCCAGAGTGATGAATAAATCCCCCAGCGTCCCCCTTGCATTAGTTTGAAGGCTTGATCAAAGGATGACGTCATAGGGTCGTTTTGACTACAGAAGGTCTTAATTGCTACGAGAAGAGGTCCAAGTAGGGGTGAGAGGCGTGAATGGACTAGGGTTGACATCCCTAGATGAAATCTAGTCGCCCTAAAGGCAGAAGAACACGGTGGTCATGTGACCCAATGGCCCACCCTTGGAAGCCCTGAACACCAACCCCAAGGCTAAAAGCCCCGAAAAGGGCAGTCAGCAATGCCACTAAGCCATAGTACTTCCAAGAGTAAAACCAAGGCGCGACCATGGCCAACCACATAAGGAGAGCCCCACACTTGGCCTTTTAAAAAAAAAGTAGCCCTTCTCTACCAAACGACCTGTTGGAACGCTATAGAACTGCAGAAGCGTAACAGATCCAACTTAGTTTCATAATTAGTCAACCTTCTAAATCATCTATTGAAACTTAGTTGCCTTAGGGAATCCACCTTAGTGCTATGTCCCTTTTCCTATGCTTTGAAGTGAAGAGAAGCTGTTGTCGAGTTGACAATGTCAACACTTTTAATAGTTTCTCAGCTATACCCTAGTGAGAATCTTGCACTTGAGGGGTGTTTCCCACTTTTCCTATATATGGAAGTGCAATGAGCATGCCTTTGTTTTGGCCAACAATGTAAGATTGTGTGATGTATTCTTTACTGAGAATTAGCAGAAATAAGGTGCATTTGTTCAAAAGAAAAAACAACAAAAGGTTTACATGTTTGGCACAACTTCTCAGATATTCTTTAGTAAGCAGATTATCTTCCATAAGTTAATGTATCTACAACTTACTGCCATCTTAGACACCATTGTACAAGAAACAACTATACAGAATAAATAGGTTATCAATGGAATGCTAGGTTTTGGGGTGCATCCTGAATCCTTGGACATATTTATACATTAAGTAATTTGCTGGCTTTTATTTTGTTGATTATAACCAAAGAAAAGAAGTTGCAAGATTTCAAATATGAGGGAATATATATGCAAGTTCCATTCATTACAAAACAGGAAAGAAAACAATATTAAAATGCTAGCTAAGTCAAATACTTGATTGTATTTTACAGGAAGGAAAGAGAGACTATTGAAACTATTTGGACATTGGTGTGACAAAGTTGTGGATTTACTCATTGCAACACCAGAAGAAAGGATTCTACGCCGTGATATATATGACAGGATACCTATTATGACATGGAGTAAAGGCCTTGTTACCCTACTGGGTGATTCTGTTCATGCCATGCAGCCAAATTTGGGTCAGGGTGGCTGTATGGCAATCGAGGTATAACACTTTCCAAAAGGTTAATAACTTAATACCTTATTTATTACACCAGCAACTTGTCTCCTTGTTGAGATGATTATGAAAAATGCAGATGCATGTAAAATGTTAGCTCAATAGCAGGGTTCAAAATATTAGTTAGTCTGACATAAGATGGAAAAATGCCCAAACATCTACAAATGAAGAAATACACGAATTTTTAGAATCTCTGAAATCTATTAAAGTTTTTGAATGGCCATTTTTGCATCATGTGGCGGGAGCTTGTAAGGGTGTTTTCCTGTTTGGTTAAGTTCATCAGTGTTTTTTTTGCATTTTTTCGAGAAAAAGGGGTTAATTTGAGCTCCCATAGGGCCTCTTGAGGGTATCTCAATCTTTTGATGTGTTTCAAATTATGCAACTCAACTACTCATAAGGGCTGCGGCTTGCATGATCACAATCAGTAACAGGTTAGTTAGCTAGAAAAATAAACAATTTTCTTTTCCAAAAGTTGAAAGAGTGGGCATACAGAATATTTAACTATAGACTAATAAACTTTGCTGCTACTTTTATAAGTGTATTTTTATTTCCCAATGTTATTCAAGGAAAAATTGGCCTATGCAATATATCATCCTATTCATTGGTAAAGTTCTGCCAGTGCCATATTTATGGTCTTGTAAGCTCATGTAATCTTCGGGATTTTTATTTTTCTTGTTAGTCACTAAACAACTAAGCAGGACATAAAGATGAGATGCTATCTTGTTTCATTGACCAAATTGTCCTAATATGTATAGGATGGCTATCAGCTTGCTTTAGAGCTTGAGAAAGCTTTCAAACAGAGCTCTGAAACTGGAGAATCCATTGACATCACAGCTGCCTTTAAAAGGTATGAAATTACTAAAGTTGGAAGGATCTTGAAGATTTGTGAACTTTCTATAGATAGATTATTTTCTGATTTAAGTCTAATTTCATTCATTCTGTTAACAGATATGAAAATGAAAGGAGAGTCCGAGTTGCTGTGATATATGCATTGGCACGCATGGCAGCAATAATGGCCTCTACTTACAAGCCTTATCTGGGTGTTGGACTTGGACCACTATCGGTAGTACTACTTAATTTTCAAATTATTCCTCGAGTTACTTAAACAAATGAGACATGCAATCCATGCAATTTGAAATTTTTATAAAAGCGTGATTTTTGAATTTATTACTATGCAGTGTTCAAGAGTGAGCAAGTTATTATTTCAAGTCTAACTCTTGTTGAACTTATTGTTTTCCAGTTCTTGACTAAACTACGGATACCACATCCAGGCCGAGTTGGAGGGAGGTTTTTCATAAAGTTGGGAATGCCTTTAATGTTGAGTTGGGTACTAGGAGGTAACAGGTAATGTTAAACAATTGGTAATTTCATTCACATTTTCCCCTTGTAAAGTAAGACAAATCCAAAATTTTTAAGATTCCTCTACAAAACATGTCACGTTTTAATTCTGTTTCCATCTGTTGCTGGTTCTTGCACTAAACCTGCAAATATTTATGAAGCCGATACCACTTATTAGCATACGCTCAGTTAATGCTGAAATTCTTGCATTCCAAGGGCGTCATGCAAAACAGAAGTTTCATCTCTATCCTAGAAGTTTGCCGATCTTAACCCTGTGAATTTTCAGGCTTATTTACAGCTGTAAATACAGCAGCAAACAACCCTACGTTTCTTCAATTACAATGTTAAATCGCTTAACATAATCATCCTTAACTTACGTCAAATCGGCAAGACATATAGTTGGAAATCACAAACCATGAAAAACATAGATAGCGGAAAATCAAATCTGCAATTTACACAAGTAATTGACAGTTCGAAACTTCATTAATATGTATAAAAATGAAGTTCATTTACATACCATAGCCTTATCCAGACAAGACGAGACATGTGGATCACATCCATAAATGTCTCAAGGACAGACCTCTACACAAATCAACTCCTTGATCTTGAAGTACCATGCCCAAGGTAAAGGTAGCAACCTATCCAAGGCTATCAACGACCTCCGAACATGAGAATCCCTCTCTTGCACATCAAATACTCCCGCAATGGAAACAACCTGAACTAGGTCAAGTTCTTCATTCTGAGAGAATCCTAAAGCAAGAATAACATCACAAGCAACTCCCTTTGTTTGAAAGAATCCATCAACCCTCCCTATACTCTACAATACTCCCATTAGTTGCAATCCTGGAATCAATCTCATCATCATCCTCCGATAAGGCGTCACACCTCTCCTTCTCAAGACAATTGGAAGGCTTATGGATGGAAGAAAGCAATGCAGTATGACTAGTATATGTTCTAGGAGGTGTTACCCCTCAGATTGCATCAAGGTAATCCAGTTGCGCAATTGTCCCTCCATTAAAGTTGATCTTGTTGCATGTCCTATTGAGCAGATATCTGATCCTGGTGATTCATATCCAATTGTACCTTCATGATTTCAAAGGGTTGTTTGGTTCCATGATGAGCTAAGTGGATGATGTTGTGCAATTGTATCTTTCACTAGACCATGCTTATTGGAATCTGTAAAGTTTTTAATTTTTACTTTGGTGGTTCTCTTCAGAGGCCATGCCCTCAACCAACCCTTCAGGCTGCTTTAGATGTTGGTTTGTAGGTGTTGCATATCTTTTAGCATCTGTTGGTATTGTGATGGACTAGATTCCTCCATTTAGGTATTCCTTGGACGTGCCTGGCCACCTCTTACCTACGAGGCAAGAGTTGAATAGAATCACTAGAGATCACATTTATAGGCAGTTTGTGTAGGTTACTTGGATCGACCCTCAGGGAGGGTTACGTCCCAAGATGGCCTTCAATGCTATGCACTTTCTGAATAAGAGGGACGGTCTCATTGTTCGCCCCCTTTACACATTCCGCCATTGGGCACATGCTCCTCATATTCTTTTATGCCAGTTTAGAGTGGGCTCTCATTGTCTTCGTTAAGAGACAGTTCACTAGCTCGACTGGTTAGACAATATTTGCTAGGTTTGTCACCTTTGAGAGGTTGAGACCAAGGAGCACGTCATCTTTTGGTGTCATATTTACTATGAGACCCGTAATGGTTTCATTGTCTTTTCATGCACCTTCTTCTCGTAGAGTGACTAGATTCCTCAAATACCTTAATCATAGTTTCCTGGCCTTGTACTTGTAGGAAGCCCTCCAGCTTCGCTCCTTCACCCTCCAGCAACATTCTCAGTCCAGACTAGTCTCCACTCAGAGTATCACATCCTTCTTTGTGGTGCTTCCTTCCTCTAGAGGCACCAAGGGATAGACATGTTGTCACATACATAGTAGCTAGGCTACCATTATTCCTGAGCAGTTCCTTGAGGCAATCCTTTACTATGAGATCAATAGACGATGAGCTACCAATTGATGATCTCTCTTTTTCAGTAGATCTAGAGCATTCAGATTGACTAGTTCTATGCCACAACTGAGCCTCATGACCCCAGGTTCGGTGACTGAGTTAGCCATTTTCATGACCTAGAGTAGAGTGTATGACAGTGCTCATGATGTATGGTAGTAGCGGTGTTTCAGTGATTTTCAGATTGTTCAGATCGGATGCAGGTATATGACCCAAGTGATCTATGGATTTGTACACATGGATTTTGATTTTGCTCTGTTGTCTATTTTAGTAGTGAGACTCAGTTGATAGTGGTTGTATGTTGGTGATGCTTTATTGATCTTACTGGAATCTAAAGTATAAGTGATCTAGTTGCTATTTCCGAGAGATTCCCTTGTATACTCATTGCTCATGCCCTACTTTTTGTATGGATTTGGTCATTTCCCTTAAAGGACACAACTTGTTAGCCTTGGCACAATTTTCACTGGCTCCATCCATCCGTTGCTTTTATCTTCTTATTGCTTAACCATGACTTGTAACTTGACTAGTGACATTTAGGATTCCCCCCACCTTCACCTCTATGTTGGATTAGATCTCCATGTTTAAATTGTGTCTCGGAGTTGGTTTGTGTGATTCTTGTCACAGAGATGGTCTTCTTCTAGGTCTTGAACACAAGTAGTCTTACCAAAAGTGTTTTTAGACGCTAAGGCATCGAAACTTAATGCTTATTCTAAATGGATGCCCATCCAACAAAACAAAAGTGTCTTTAGACACTGTTGAAAATAAAGTATAAAGTTAGCCAGTTGCTAAGAGACGAGTACTCATCCTTTGTATGATGTGAGGTTGTTTTCCCCCAAAGGGAAGTAGGGTGGTCACTCCATCGCACATATGGATGGTGGCAGGAAATGGAGGTCATACCGAGTCATTATTTGAGGCCTGCAAGGCTATTCAGGGCACATGCTCTTGGAGGATGGCAAGTTAAATGAAATAAATGTTTTAAAAAGTTGATGACCAAAGGGTGAGAACTCATTGATTGTATTATGTATGGATGATTTGCCTCCACAGGGCAACAGGGTGAGACTGACTTGTCAGGGTTGTGTCTTTGTCATTTTCTGGAAGCCCAGAAGGCTTTCCAGAGCACCTGCCTTCGGAGGTTAACTAATATATTTTGCTGTTCATATAAATTGCTTAAAAAGGTTGCTTGTCTAGAGTCTAGTGCAGCCTTCTCATTATTCCACCCATTTGTGAGACACTGCCATTCCCTTTTGTTCACCTAGTTCAGGACTCCAGCTTATGTGTTGTGTGGATCGCCTTTTCCTTCAGCGTAGATGCTTACAGTGTCAAGTGTCAAGTCATCTCCTTTGAACTTACCTCTTTTCATTTACCTTCACCCTTGACTAGCAAAATGGCCAAATATATAAATGAGTATACACTGGAGGTTCTTGTTTAGAGCAATTTATTACTTTGATTTAAATATATTATGTGCTTATAATCGCCAACAAAAACTGCTTGTACTTGAGTCTTACTGTTAACATAGATAATTGAGCATGCATATCCATTTTGTACTTTGCAGTATCAGAGTTTAGCATTTGGGTCATCATTTGATCATTCTTGATCTGGTCAAGCCAGTTTGACCAAGTCAGCAACAAGTTCTGGGATGAGTTTTGGACGATGATTATTTGTGGTCTATTAGTGCCCATTAGACATATTCATGCTTCAGATGATGGTTTGTTATGATGGCTTGGGTTATTTTCATGATTATCAGCATTTACAGGCTCTATTATTATTATTGTTCTAACATGGATGGTGCCTTTGATGTACATTTTTGATGGACATATGGTGTATAAGTACTCATTCCTAGTATATTTGGACATTCTCAGTTCATTGATGTAGTCAATTTTTAGTTTCAGACAGTTGCAGATGAGATATGGGTCATTTTATCATTTTGCAGCAGTTTGACCCCAAGAAATCAAAATAAAATCCTTTTCAGTTGATGGCGAGTTCTCCTACCGTGCTAGAGGGAAATATAGGGTGTAGCCAGTTGTTTGTACCATATTGCTATGGTGCCATGCCCATTTTTGCAGTCAGTTGGCGTCCAGTTTTAGTCACCAGTGAGATATGAGTAGTTTTATGTTTCCGAGCCAGTATTTTACTGATGAAAATGGCTAATAAAGAAATCGATTTGGGCAATTGAGGCAAGGAAATGTCATGGAATTGGTCTGAGGCACAGTGTTGGGCTCACCTTCATCATTCGACATCGATTTCACTCTTCATGGGGTCCACATGTCCTAGCATTTTCCACTTCGAGGGTGTTTTGATGTATTTTGAGGGGGACGTCTTAGTGATTTTGATCACTCCATGTTATGATTGATGATTATACCTTGTTATTGTGCCGTAGGGCCATGCTAGTGAAGGATTTTTATAAACTTATATCCCTACCATGTGCTATGTCATGATTTTACACATCTTTTATGTAGGGCGCCCCTCCTTGGGCACTTTTAGTGGGTGCGCCCCCCTCCATTAGTGAGTGGATCCATGTATTAGTTATCCGTCTCATCTTAGCCGTTGATTAGAGTGATTATATGTTTTGATCTTGGCTCTTGATCTTTTTGGATCTAGTTTTTTTTATATTAGAGAGATCTATATATTGAGATGCTCTCTCATTGTAAAAGAGACTTTGGGCTCTGAGAATATTGAATACAAGAAAATGTTTTGGATAATCTTGGAAGCTTTGTGATTGTATTTGCTTGTGATTGTTATGGCTTTTCTTAGACATTCCAGTGGATCATTTATTCTTTCAATCTATATTTTGTGGAGGTTGTACTAAACTTTTGCAGGGTAGTGAATTGGTTGAAGGAGATTTCTAAGACGTCTTCATCATCTTTCGAGCAAATCGTTTCATCTTCGAAGGAGTGACCAAATGTCTTTTTTGCATTGAGTTTTCCTCTTTTAGATGGCATGCATAAATCTTCTTTATTTGTGAATCAAATCTTACTTTGGTAGTTCGAATTTGCAAGTGGAAGGGGCGCTTTATCTCTTTGGAGCAACACGTTTCACACCGGAAGCTATTGGATGAGGATCTTGTTTGAAATTGTAACTAAATGGAAGAATCATCGACGCGTGAGTCGACCGCAAGTATTTTCAGGTACAATCTACAAGGTTAGTATCGTTTTCAATATTTTTATCCAATTGTCCATCAAAACCATCATTGTTAAAGCCCTAGTTTTGTAGATCTGATAGATCGGGTGCTTATTTGATGATGGTCATCAAAACCCACTTAGAGATAATTATTTAAACCTTAGATCTCAAGTTTC
Organism: Pseudotsuga menziesii; assembly: GCA_001517045.1. Classification (NCBI taxonomy): domain Eukaryota; kingdom Viridiplantae; phylum Streptophyta; class Pinopsida; order Pinales; family Pinaceae; genus Pseudotsuga; species Pseudotsuga menziesii. Next base: position 615,913 of record LPNX010774591.1, read on the forward strand.
ATTGAAATACGACTCCATTTGCCCTGGTATCTAGCACTAGTCTACTCTAGGTGGGGCACCCTCCTTGGGTGGGTGGTCAAATATTTAGATCCATCAGTTGGGTATGATTGAACCCACTCTAAATCCATAGATCTATCCTTCAAGACTCCAAATCTAGTCATTGACTCATTTCTTGTCTCAATCTACTCTCTTAGGTCCACTTTGTCCATTATTGCATAAACCCTATGTGGATCTCATTAGGGTTTTCAGTTTTTAGACAAGATCTATATAGATCTACATTCTTAAACTCTTTGTGGTACACTTCTTATCAAGTTGGGAAATTTTCATTGTCTTAAGCCTCCCTGACTTGGATTTAACCTCACCTACCACATCCATTCCCTAGATCTAGATTTACTTACTCATTATTCACCTCTTGTACTCATTGCAAACCCCTTAGAGTGTGTTGAGTAGGTTCGCTAGCCCTCATAGGCTAGCAGGGTCTGCCCCTTGATCATTCTCCGGATTGATCTAAAGTGACAAGAGCTTGTCTGGTTTGACAACTACCTTTCATCTATAGTGGACGAGGCCCTTGCACTGTCATTGGTTAGCTTCCTTACCTCTCCCGTCCCAGATAGAATACTTTCAATGGGTAGCTACACTTTGTGTGATAACATCTTTTGGCCGTTACCGGGGAGGTTGAGGCTTACCTCTAGTGTCTATGAGGAGTACATCACTCTTATCTTCCGAATCATGCCGTATCCAGATTAAATTAAATGAATGAATTTCCCTTTGCATAATCTTACATTCATTTGTTTCTCTCTCGCATCATACTTACCCAACGACATGTCTTTCGGTGATTTTGTTTAGTATCTTACCTGGCAAATCCATGACGTGACTCCTCTGAGGAGCGTTCCTAGAACCATTCTTACGATCACAGAAGTCGATCCAATCTAGGTGAAGGAAGCCCTATTACATACAAAAGGAACCTAGGTTGTAAAGATCCAAAAGCACAGTCCACAACTTTCTTTTGGAAAATTGCTAATTGTACTGGGTCAGCTAATCATCTTCTAGGTTCTCCTTCTACTAGTCCTAATCCTACTCCAGTAACTCCAGATCCATTATCTAATCAAGTCTCTTCGTCTATTCCAGTTTCCCAAACCATTAATGACAAACCAACCACGAACTTTCGACAATAAGGCTAAGGCCTCGCCTTTTGACCTGTCCCAAATAGCTGGGTCACCCCATGATATGCCTGACAAGTATTTTGAAAGTATTCCTAAATTCTCTGGCAATTGCGGAACCACCATCGAAGACCATATAGATGTCGTGTGGTCACACATGGAAGCTTATGGTGCAGAGGAGGAGGATGTGTACATGAGGGGCCTTTTGTTTTTGTTAGAAGGTGAAGCTTGTAAATGGTTTGATAGGTTGCCTGCTTTGTTTGTGGGGGGTTATGACACTTTGTTACTATCCTAAAGGGTCAATGGTCAGCAAAGTTGAATGGTAGATTCCTTTTGAATCAACTCTTTGAAATCAGAAAGAAGGAAAATGAAACTGTCCTAGAGTTTAACCTTAGGTTTGATAGAACTGTAGCGAGTGTACCTGACACTATTAGACCTAAAGAGCAAGTATTCCTTGTTGCTGCCTAATTCGCACCTCGGGTCACGTGGCAGAAATCTTCAAGCCATTGGGGGAAAGTAAGTGTCAAGTGCTGTCACTTGATCTTGACTCCTCCGTCTAGGCTCTCTCCTAGTGAAGCCAAGGGGGTTGGTCCCTAGTAAAATAATCTAAGGCTATTTTAATCTATGAAAATAAAACAACTAATCTAGGAGATGTAATCATATTATATATTGTAACTAAGATAATATGCAAAATAAGTTAAATCACCAGCATATAAATGACATTCACTCAACACATCAATTAATTTAAATGCTCATAAATAAATGATACGATAAAGTCTAGTGCTGTTAGAGTGCTTGCGTGTAAGAAGGTTGCTAGTGATGTCTCAATAAGTATTGCAGTTGTGTCAGTTGGTTCATTTTAAATTAATTAGATGAGTGATTAAGGAGTGGGTTGATTGTTGGTCAATTTTATTGTAGATGGCGATGATCTGATTATTAAAGCCGCAGGGGATTCTAAATATACGCGAGGGGTATAAGGAATATGTCCGAATTTACTTGGAAGTGGCTCTCATAGTGATGTGTGGGCTAAATGGAGTCGTGGGGTTGTGTTCAACACTATACCAACAAGGGTGTAGCCTAACGAGGCCCCACAGTCACTTTCTAGTAGTTCCCGCTTCACTTGAAGAATTTTCCCACTAACAAGTGACTTAGAATAAGTGTCGGATTTTCAATCTGGGAATTAATTGGAGTGTTAGACTAATTACTAGTCACTCCAATCCCTTTTTGATTGTCCCATCGATCCAGCCAATGGCCTGCATTGTTCACAAGAGCATACAGGAATTGGAGCCTTGTTTATTTCAAGGATTTTAAACTTTTAAATGTGAATTGATTAAGATATCAGTACGATACTCTTGTTTCCGAGAACAAGGTCGGATTCGTTAATTTTAATGCAAGAAAATAGAAACTTGAAAAATTTAGAAGAATTAAAGAAAATGAAAAAAATATGTGAATCCCCCCTGAGGGGATGGGGTGTGGGCACTTGGACACCCACTTGCTTATTTGTTTTACAATGATTATGATAAGAATATTTGTGTTTCTTTGTAGGATAGGAAACACAAATTCACAAGTTTTAAGTCCTTAGAAAAATGGCCATAGAAGAAATAGTAAGAAGCGATGTCTCCGGATGGCTTAGATCCCATACTGAAGCAGTAAATTGAAGTAATTTTCCTATCTACTGCACTGCCAGCCCAATTTGAGTCAGCATATCCACCTAACATTACTCCACTGCTGGAAGTATACCTGAACCCATAAGTGATAGTACCTCGCACATATTTGAGTACATGTTTGGCTGCTACCCAGTGTATGTGCTTCAGATCGGACATGAACTGACTTAGAGCATTCATCGTGTAACATATATCTACTCTCGTGTGTATGAGATACATCAGAGATCCGATGAGCTATCGATACAAGGTAGAATCCACATCTTGTGAACTGGTGGCCGAGTCTCGCAACCTCTTCAAGTTGGTAGTCAAGGGCACGCTCATGGACTTGCAGTCCTGCATCCCAAATCTCTGCAAGATGTCCACTTCATACTTCCCTTGTGTTAAGAAGATCTCTCCTCGCTTTTGCTAGATCTCTAGGCCAAGAAAACAGTGCATCAAACCAAGATACTTCATTTCAAATTTAGAGGTGAGCTCCCTCTTACACTGTGCTATTAGTTGTTCCTCACCTGTAAGGAACAAGTCATCCACATATAAGACTAGGATCAAGATATGATTATGAACAACCTTAAAATACAGATTGAAGTCGGCAGTACTTTTGGAAAACCCCAAGCTGTGAAGGTAGCCATCCATCCTTGCATACCAGACTCTCAGAGCCTGTTTGAGCCCATACAAGGATTTCTTCAGTTTACACACATGGGACTTGTCCCCATGAGTCACAAAGCCTTCAGGTTGTTCAATGTAGACTTCCTCATGAATCTTGCCATTGAGGAAGGCTGTTTTTACATCCATCTGATGTAACTTCCATCCGAACACTGCAGCAAGAGATATGATGGTTATGATAGTAGTATACCTGGCGACCGGAGCAAAAGTCTCATCATAGCCTATGCCCTCTTTTTGGGTAAAGCCACGAGCTACAAATCTAGCTTTGTACTTCTCTATGCTGCCATCAACAACATGCTTGATTTTGTAGAGCCATTTTGATGTTACCACTGACTTTCTTGTCGGTCTGGGAACAACTTCCCACGCATCATTTTTCATGATTGAACTGTACTCTTCAATCATAGCATCAATCCATACCCGTTGACTTGTTTCTTCTTTGTATGTAGAAGGTTCAACACTGATGAATTGGCTCATAAGGCTTGAGTACTTTTGTGGCCTTATTCTTTCTCTGAAAGTCTTGGGAGGAGCTTTATGCTTCTTAGCTTCTTGTACAGTTTCTTGGTACCAAGCAGGTCTCCTTTTGGAAGGAGGGACTTCAAGCAATTCTCCCGGTGGACTTCCAGGTTCCTTAGGTGCATCTAGAATTTGAGTTTCAAATTCTCCTGCCTCCCTCTGAACTTCTGAATCTGGGATCTCAGAAGGAGGTTCTTCATCTTCCTTTGAACGCTCTTATGTTTGACGAAACACGGCTTCCTCATGGAATATCACGTTTCTACTGACTTCAATGTACCTTTGTTCAGGGACATAGATGCGGTAGGATTTTGAGATTTCACTGTAACCAACAAATATGCCTTTCTTCCCAGAAGACTCTAGCTTAGCCCTCTTTTCTTTTGCTACATGAATATATACCAGAGTGCCAAAGATTCTCATGTGGTCGACTGCAGGTTTCTTGCTGGTAAAGACTTCTTCTGGAGTCTTTTCCCCCAAGATAGCATGAGGGCTCTATTACCCATCAAGCCATGATTATTTGGTGGTATCAAGTGAGCCAGATGAAAAGAACAAACACCATTGTTCATCTTTTAGAATTCAAAAGTCATTCAGGCTTCTTCTGGGAACTTTTGTTAATTTTTTGTAACACATGTTCATACCCCCTTGGGGAAATTATAAAAAATGTCCTAGCATTAAATTTTTTATAAAAGGATCGGCTTCCTAGACTTAAGCATCAAGCCGACTAGCCCAGAGTGTTTTTTCCCTTGGTTATTATTGGTTGTTGAACAAACGACTAATAATTTCTGAGTTTTTTACTCACACCTCCAAAGTTGGTTTAGTCGTCTTGGTGTTTCAGCCTTAGGAGGTTATTAGAGCTTTCGTGTCAATGTTTTTCAACATGCTAGGCATTGAAATTGAGTCATATGGACATGTGCTAGGTGCCCCTAGAGTTTCGTCCTTTTCCGAGAAAAGTTTATTTTTCCACAAAATTAGGCCATTTTTTAATGGTTTAATTAAAATATTTCAAAATGTAATAAAAGTCAGATACAGAGTCCGTTTTTGACGTGGGGACACTCATTTTCACACTCAGAGTGTCCACTTTACCCTAGGACCACTTTTCACATCAGTCGGGCAGCTAGAACACCTCGTGGAGCATTATTCAACTAAAGATGCGTCAGAATGACATTTTAATGCTAAATTACACCATTTTGGCACCATGGTCAAAGTTTGAAAAAGTTTAAAAATTAAATATTTAAGTGGTGGGGTGACATGGCATGGGTCCCCCATTAAACTTACGACCCTCTTCAACTTAAGTTTGTGTTAAAACATTGTATTAAAACTTTGGTTTGAATTGAATAAGAAGCGTGAGGATGGATGACGTGAGACTCCACATGAAGTGAATGGAAGCTAGCGAATGGGGAGTGTGGGTGGACCCCTCGCCCCTCACTTTGAAGCATGTTTTGGTATTAAACTTTGACTTATAAAACTTTGGGTTATGAATATCGCATGCATGAAAGTGAGAGTTTGACATGAGACTCCACGTGAAGTGAATGATAGCGAATAGATCTTGGTGGTGGACCTACCCTCAATTCTAAGCTTTGGCTTATACCTTGGATATGTTTGGGTGGTAGCGCATGTTTAAACTTGGGTGACATCACCCTCTTTCACCAACCTTCATTCAAATCGTACGTGTGGAGGATTGACGCCCATGGAAGTTTGGTGATCTTGTTGAGTCAGCTTGGTGTGTTGGCAAGTGATTATGAGTTAACTAAGAGACGTGTCAATCACCTCTGCAGTTCAACTCAGTCCTTCTTCACTTCAACTTAGTTCAAGCTCAGATAACTCCGGGTTTATCTTCAGTGTAGGTAGGCCCCCAGGGGCTTGGATCTGGCTATAAATAAAGCATCAATTCTCTCTTCCAAGCTCGTACGAGTTGGATAGAGAATTGGTTTTGCTGTTGTAATACTGTAATTATTTTTGTTGCTTGGAATAAAAGAAAGCTTTGGAGGCAAGATGGCAACATGTTATTATCTGTGGATGAGCATCGCCATGTTTCACTGAGGTAACCTGTATCTGTGTTCATAACTTGTCTATTTTGATATTGTGGATCCAGTGCCAAAAGATTGTTAATAAGTTTATTATGATCTTGGTAGGAAACGAATTTGTTAATAAGTTTATTGGTTATCTCCTTTTCTTTTATGCATGCCTAGAGATCTAGATTTAACATGCTTTATAAGATTATATGCATGCTATTTTAATATCTTTGTTTATGTATTAATCGGATCTCACAAGCATCTTCGCAATCCTTTGGATTAGTTGCAAGTTCCTAGCTTAGAGAGGGCGCTGAGCTAGTTTGCTTCTTCACTTTCTCCAAACTTTCTCAAAGGCATAGTCCCTCGGCATTCTACCAGAAAGCTCCACGGTTGATTATTTGGGCACCAAGCCACCTCTTTCACTCTTTCTCCTTTTTTATCAACACTTCCTCGGTTACTTGGCTTTTATATTTTAGATCTACTGTTTTAAAGCTAGTATTTTTCCTAGATATGATTATATAGAAGTTGCATGCATAGATTTAGTTTCGTTTAAGAAAAGATCCAAGTCCTTTCTTTCTAAAAAACTAGATCTAGCAATAAAAAGTCTTTCATTTCTATAAGCAG
>LPNX010774591.1:623640-685707 GCA_001517045.1 Pseudotsuga menziesii
TTAACTTGATTTTTATCTTATAATTATTTAAATTTGATTATTTATACACCTTTGCAAATACCCTAGCATAGAATGTCTTGTAAACATATAATATTCTAATACATTTGAATCATAGTTGACACAATAATGAAAACTTCCTCTATACATATAGCTACAAATATAGGGACTATAACTTCTAAAAGTCCTCACATTAGAAAGAGTCTACCTTATATAATCAATGATGTGGAGGGTAATCTTGATTTTATTGCCATTTCCATCTGCCAAGAGGGTCTAGTTACAACTGTAATACGAAGGACAAGCTAAGTCATCTGGTTTTTGTTAATGTTTCTTTTCTTCACTGTGTTTCTTCTCTTCTCATGTTTTTTTAATCATTATATATATATATATATATATTATTGACGTTCCCAACTTGTCGTTTCCTGCAAATTTGGGGGAAACTTCTAGATGTATCCGATACTAGTACCCATGTTCCCTAAGTTCCCACGTTCCAAATACTTGTGCAACATAGGTTTTAACTTAGAATATTTTACGAATTTTTTTTCGTTGTCCAAAAACACTTTAAAAGTGTTTTTGGGCACTTTATACTAATTAAAGCTTGCTGGTTTTTAGCAGGTCCGTCTGAAAAGAGGAGAAGGTGCTGTCCGAAAAGCGATTTTTGGGCCATCCAAAGACCCCTAGGGACTTCCCCTTCTTCCGTGTTAACTTTTGGACCTTTTTGTAAGCCCTTGGGTTCGTACTGTATAAGAACCAAGTGGTTTTTTCTATCAAGTTGTAATCAAGAATAATAAAAAGCAAGTTTGAGTAGGATCTTTAGAGCCAAAGAGCCCACTCCCCATCCCCCCTGGGGGGATCCGTTTTTTTCCTTTTTTTCCTTAGTTTAGTTCAGTTTTGTTTATTCACATATAAGTAGTCTACCTTGTGTTACATTGCAAATTGTTTACACCTTTCAAGTTCTCAAAGTCAACTTACTACTTATCCCACGATATCCCGAGTGACCCAAAAGGGGAAAGAGATTCGTGGTAGGGTAATTAGATAACCGTGTTTTCTTTTTCAACACTTTATTTCTAATTTCAAGAACTTAAAACACTCATAAAATCAACCCCTCCTTGCTTTCCCGATTGCGGCTCACTTGAACCGAAAGAGATCCTTAGAGGTTCATTTTTTCTTTTTTTAAAAGAAAACCTTTAATAAAATCTTTAAAATCCTTTAGACTCCGTTGTGTATGCTCTGCACCGCTTTGGTTCGTCCGATTAGTTGACTGCATCAAAGCAACATGGGTGACTGGATTAATTAAGTCTTCACGCCCCGAATTAACCTCCCAGGCAAAAATCCAACGCCTCGAATTAATCCGTTGCGGTGGCAAAATCCACAAAGGAAGCGAGAACAACTGGGTAGAGACCTCGGGACACCGTTAGGCTACACCCTTGTTGGTGTAGTGTTGAACACAACTCAGAGACTCCAACTAGCCCACATTTCCTTGCGGGGAGCAACATCGGATAACGATTTTGGACATACTTTTTGTACCTTCGGGTATATTTGGAGTCCCCTTCCCCCCTAATTTAATCAACTCATTTCATATTAATTTAAAATTTGACCAAGAGCACTTGCAACATTTCTTTCAGCAATACAACATTTTCATTTGTGGACTCCATTATTGGCACTGGTTTCTTTTTACTTGATATCATCATATGTTTCCACATGCTTTAGTTATCATATATTGATCTTTATGCTGTTGTGGTTTAATTAATATTACAATATCTTTTGTTAAATTTGTTTATCAAACTCCTAAATAACTCATTCATCAGCATCACACTCGGCCTTAATAGCCTTAGCAACTTAATAGGGTCTACCCCCCTTGGCTTCAATTAGGAGTTGGCCTAAACGGAGGAGTCAAGAACAAGGTGACAGCCTTGACTCGAGACTTTCCCCCAAGGACACACCGACTGGCTTAAAGATTTCTGTCACGTCCCCCCCAGGTGTGTGAAAGGCGACAACATAATTTCGGCACCGTTGCCGGGGATAAATATTTTTATTCCCGAGTACGACTTAACTTTTTTTTTTGTTTCAAAAAGATAAAAAGATAAAAAAAAATTGATAGATCTTGTTTTTAAAATTTAAAATTAAAACTCGATCCATCTGGCGACTCTACTGTTTAATATCCCTCCAAGGTATTCTACCCGAAGGAACTCCGAAGGAGTATTTGATCTCATCCTTGAGCATGAAAGGGCTTATCGAAGGAGATTGAATAGACAAACTTCTCGTAGAATCCTTGAAGTTTTAGGGTCCCAATCCCTCTCAGATATCCATCACTTATTTGTAGAGAGTCATATCCATCAATCTCAAGAAATGACTGATTTCTTTAAACCCCTTGGCTTTTCTCCGATAATAGGTGCTCCTCATACTATTTCGAATGATGCTACCAAGAAGCTGCGTACATTTCAAGGCAACAATGCCATCTCAGTCAAATCCTACCTTTAGAAGTTTTCCAAGCATTTGGTGTTGATTTTTTTGAGCAACATCGAGATCCATTCTCTTAGGAGAATGGGGACACATGGTTCGGGACCATAGTGTGGACTCAACCCAGTGTTGAGTGACCATTCTGTTGAATGGTAGATATCTGGTCCTTGACCATGATATGGACCCAACTCTTCCCTGGGTAGACTCAACTCAGTGTTGAGTGACCATTCTGTTGAATGGTAGACATCTGGTCTGAGATCACGATGTGGATCAATCTAGTAACGGTAGACTCAGCTTAGTTCTGAGTAGCCATTCTCTTAGAGAATGGAGGCGCTTGGTCTGTTACCAAGTATTTGACTTAAGGTAAAATTATGCAGCCTATGGCTGAGGCACCTGGTTTGTTACCAAGAAGGCACTATAAGCCCTAGACTTGGTCTAGGCATGTGTGACACTCTGACCCTTGATCATTGGGCTTGTGGTCTTCTCCAAGGCTTAGCTACCCTTGGTTAAGGTACCCTAGTATTTGATCTTGGTGTCACACAGAGTGTGAGATAAAAGCATTAGTAACTCTCTTGGTTTATGATGATGTACTTTGAATGGAATTAAAAGATCACAGGGGCACTTGGAAAAAGGCTAAAAGCAAAAGTAAAAAATACATAAGGTGAAAGTCAAAAGTACATAAAGGACCTTTTAGACTACAAAAAGGTAAAAAGGTAAAAGTAAAAATTAGAAAAGAATAAAATAATATTATTTTGTTCTTTCTAATTTTGTTCCACTTACATGCGAGTCAAGGACATAAAAGAAGATCAAGCCAATTCATTATTACACACACACTTGCTCTCACAGGTACATCTGTTATTCTGAAGATCTCACAGGTTGGAGAATAAAAAAACCCTTAGCTGGGGTTTCGTCTATTTTCTTGTCCTAAGGGTCTTTTCATCAAACCCTCAACAACAAGTTTCTCAGGCAACCCTATCCTCCTCCGGGAAACTTCATCTTCTCACTGGGCAGATCCACTATCTCCATGGGCAACCTCATCCTTCTTCATAGGCTGCCCGATTTTTTTCTGTGGGCAGCGTTGAGGGTTTTACCCTCCTTTTCATCGCGGGCAAGCCAATTTAGGGCACTTCCTTCTTGGCACCCACGGGTAGCTTGCTATAGGCATACTCGTGAGGGTTTGGCTCATGGCCAACCCTTGGGAAGACCCATAAGGCCTGTCGTGGCCCAATAGACCCTCCGGGCAGCTTGTAGGCATACCTGTGAGGGTGCTGTAGCAACCCAAGGCTGCATAGACCCTTAGGGTAGCCCACGGGCTAGCCCATAAGGGCTCGGGCTAGTTGCTAGCCCTTCAGGCAGCAGCTTAACTGCCACACATGGCAGCTGAGAGAGCCCAGATCGGGCAGACAGGGCTGCCACAGTTAGCCGGGCAGGCTAGACAGACAGACGGGCAGTAGGGAGGACAGTCCGGGCAGCAGATCAGACAGATCGGGCAGTTGTACAGACAGAGAAGTACGGTCGGGTAGCTAGCAGGGCAGCAAACAAAATTTTTAGGTAGTTTGTAATTTTTGGGCATTAGAGAGAAAAGCCCTAATTCCTGAAAAATCTGAATTGGGCATTTATGATGTAATTTGTAATTTTGATCTTCTGATTTCTATGGTTAACGCTGCTAGGGTTTGTGGAACTTTTTGAAGAATTTAGTCATCTCATTTACGAGATGAGTTACTAATGCTTTTTGGGGTTTTTGTCCTTTAAAGGTTTCCCCAGTGAAAAAATCTTGTGTCCATTGTGTTGATGTGATGAATGTTATCTTACTGCTCTTGTCATTTGTTTAAAGTTAATATGCAAACTTTTAAGTATTCATGCTAATGCTAAAATTCAATATTTGGTTAGTTATTGCAGTGAAGCTGCCCATGACCATGAAGACGTCAAAATGAAGCTCTTTGCTTTATCCTTAGAAGAAGATCTTGGAGAATGGTATCTTGACTTAGCTGATAATTCATATAAAACACCTAATGAATTCCTGGAAGGTTTTAAGAAGAAATGGGGAGAGAAAAAGGAACCAAGACATTAACTTGCTGCTCTCCATATCATTAAAAAGATGGAAAATGAAACTATGGAAGAATTTAACAAGAAATTCAGAAACCTTGTTTCTGACCTCCATAAAGATATTAAGCCTCATGATGCTGCTATCCTCATCTATTATATTGAAGCATACACTGGAGATTTGAGGTATCAATTAAGAGATAAAGAACCTTTAAAAAAAAATGATAGGAGATCTGCGGTAAGATTTTTTCTAATTCAACAAGTTTCGAACCTGTTAAGCAGGCTCATCCTCAGGAGAAATAGACTCTCGTTCTTTTCAGCATTCGGGCGTGAAGAATAAATATTGATTATTTATCATAACCTAAGGTTTTTCTAAGTTTTAGGTCGATTTAGGGTTTATTTTAAAATGATTAAAATTATTTAGTTTTTTTTTTAAATTAATATTATTCTTATTACAAATTTTATTTTAAAAATCCTTTAATGAAAATTTTTATTTTTTTATGTTAGGATGAGTAATATTATTTATTATTAATAATTCAACACAGAGATTCACGCTGAGGCTGTGCTTGCTGCTCAAGCTGCCACCGTAGGGTTTCTGGCCATCGAGTTCTCAGGCCGCCTCCATGGCTGCGCCTGGGGGAGGGCTCACCCCTCCCTCTCCTCCTTCCTCTGCCGAGGAAGCTTTCAGAAGGCTGCTTTCAGCTCCGGGATTTAAACCTGTAGCCCCGACCATTCCAAAATTCATCAAGAAACTTGATGCAGTCCCCGAAATTGACCTTCCAATTGAACAACCCATCAAGATTGCTCTGGCCCTAGCAGAGCGTGGACTGGTTGGGCAGTTCATGGGGTTATGGCCCTCAACAAGAACCACAGACGATTGGATCCAAAGGAACTGGAGACCTCAGCTCAAGAACAGTGTTACCTGCTACCCGGTTGGAAGAGGGTTCTTCATTTTTGAATTCATTTCCAAAGAAGATCGAGATCTTGTCTTTAGAAGCGGCCCGTACTTCATGGGTACCCAAGGACTGTACCTCAACAGATGGACCCCGGACTTCAATGCTGAAGTAGATGTCCCGAAGGAAGTCCCAGTGTGGGTGAGGCTCCCAAATCTCCCGGTTCACTGCTGGAACACACAAACCCTGGAAAAAGTGGGAAATGCTCTTGGGAGATACATAGACAAAGCAGAGAACAAAGGTCAATACTCCTGCGCCAGAATATGTGTAGAGGTTGACTTGGAAGCAGGGCTGCCTGAGGCAGTCAAACTGAAAGTTGGAGAATGGCAACACTACCAAAAGCTGGATTATGAACAGCTTCCGTTCAAATGCCGCCACTGTCACGAGCATGGTCATTTCCAGAAAAACTGCCCCCAAATACAGGTCCATGAAGAAGGAGAAGGCTGGAAAAAAGTTAAGAAAGGGAAAACAAACAACAAAAATCAGGAAAAAAAGACTGGAGGTGACATCCAGAACCAGGCAAGGAGCACAAACAGCTAGGAAGCCTCCAAAGCTGCCCCAATCGTCATTCAGGAAGCTGAAGAACTAGGGAAGGCCAACGACCCAGCTGGAAAACAAACCGGAAGTCAACCCAGCAATAAAGAGACAGAGCTCCAAAGTGCAGATCCGTTGGAACCTGGGGAAATACCCCAATCTGTCCCAAGAGCTTCCTCTGCGGCTGAGATCTATGGTCCCTCCAAAGAAACAAGCGAGGACCCACTACTGCTAGAATCGGATCCTGGTGAAGATACTGATGAGGGGGACTCATCTAGCAGTCTGCCGGCTGCTCCCATCAAAAATCCAAGAGGGAGGAAATAAAATAAAAAGAAGAGAGAGGAGGCAACATATCTAGCTGTTCTTGAAGGCTCGCAAAAAACCCTAAAAGGTATCATGAACACCAGATCGAAAAAAGGAATAGCCACGGCCTCAAAAGGGGCCACCTCCCCCAACCATAGTACCTAATGCGGTACATCTCCTGGAATTGCAGAGGCTTAGGTTCTACTCAAAAAGAAGAAGCAGTGAAAGACCTGGTCCGAATTCATAACCCTGAAATTCTGCTAGTCCAGGAGACAAAAATGGAGGAAGCTGTTGTCCTCCAAGTGGGAAAAAAGTTCTGGAAAAAAGGTCCTGGGATTGCCAACAACTCTAGAGGTGCTTCTGGAGGTATTGCATCCTTTTGGGACTCCAACCTTTATGATCTTGAAGCTGAAGATCGTGCGCTGCATTGGGTTTTTACAAAGCTCATCCACAAAGTCTCTGGCCATACTGTAAGTCTTTTCAATCTTTATGTTCCTGTCCTTCACTCGGAAAAAAAAGACTGCTGGAATATGTTAGAATATTTTCTCAACCTTCAGCACCTTGATAATATTATAATAGCAGGCGACTTGAATGTCACCCTTGCTTCAAATGAGAAAAAAGGAGGCACGCTGGTCAGGGATCCTTCGAGGGAATGGGTTGAGGATATCATCCTTGGATGGGATCTCATTGACATTAAACCTGCCAGAGGTAAGTTTACTTGGACGAATAAGAGAGTGGGACCTGGTCATGTGGCTGCCCGGCTTGACAGGTTCCTAGTTCAATCCCCCTTTCTCTCCCTGGGGCTTTTAGCCTCTTCCAAAATCCTTCCTCACTGCACCTCCGATCATAAGCCCATCCTTCTTGAGCTGTCTCTCGATCAAGACCTCGGTCCAATCCCCTTCCGTTTTAGTCCCCTCTGGATCCAGCGTGAGGATTTTTTGCAAGTAGTTGCTGACTCCTGGACTACCCAAATAAGAGGATCGCCCACCTTCATTTGGGAATCCAAATTAAAAAGGCTAAAAAAGGACTTGAAAAACTGGGCTAAACTTCTTATCACTCCTATCTCAAGAAGGAAAATGGCTCAAGCTGATCTGGAAACCCACCAAATTTTCATGGATGCATCGCCTGTAACCGATTGCATGCTAAGAAAGGAAGAGGACCTCCAGAAAGCTTTCTTCACAGCCTGTAGGTTGGAAGAGGAATACTGGAGGCAAAATTCCCGAAATCTTTGGCTCTTAAGTGGGGACAAAAATACAAAGTACTTCCATAAGCAAGCTGAGGCTCGAAATAACTATAAAGCTGTCACTGAAATCAACTACCAAGGTGACCTTCTCAAAGACTCTGAGGGCATAAAGCAGGCTGCCCTGGCAACTTTCAAGGATCTTTTCACTGCTCCCATTGAGGACCCGTTGGACACTTCCTCCTATCCGTTTGATCTCATCCCGAACCTTATCATGCCTGAGGATAACAATCTTTTTACTGCTCCGGTCACAATGAATGAGCTTAAAGGTATACTCTCGAATATGAAACCTGATAGCGCTCTTGGCCCTGACGGTTTCACAACAAGATTCTTCACCTTCTGCTGATCAATAATCAAGATTGATCTTTAAAAAATGATACGGCATTCTCAGTTGGTCAATAGGCTGGGGGGCAGCACCAACTCCTCCTTCCTAGCTCTGATCCCCCGAAAGAAAAAGGGGCCAACAACTTCAACCGCTTCAGACCGATATCTTTGTGCAACACAGGGTACAAGATCATAACCAAGATTATAGCCTCTAGGCTAAAAAGAACTTTGCCCAGGATTATTCCGGAAAATCAAGGAGGTTTCATCAAGGGAAGGAAAATCCTTGACAACATCATCCTCGTCCAAGAAGCTATTCATTCCAGCTATCAACGTAATGAGAAAGGTATGGTCATTAAACTTGATTTAGCTAATGCTTTTGATCGTGTTAGGCATGATTTTCTGTTTGCTGTTATGGCAAAATTTGGCTTCTCTTCAGCTATTATAAACTGGATCAAAGGCTGCGTGGGTGCCCCGTGGATAGCCCCTCTAATTAATGGAAGGCCTACTGGCTTCTTCAAAGCCACTAGAGGTCTAAGGCAAGGCTGCCCGTTGTCTCCCCTTCTCTATGCTATTCAAGCTTCGGTCCTCAGCTTTCAACTCAACCTTTGCCAGGAAATCCACATGCTGCCAGGCCTAAGAATTGTGAATGATGCTCGGAAAATAAACCATGCTCAATTTGCAGATGACACCTTGTTATTGGGAGGAGAAAGCACCCACTCTGCCGAGCACTTTAAGCAAGAACTGGAAATCTACAAGGAGGTGTTAGGTAGTAAAATCAATTTCCAAAAAAGCAAAGTCTTCAGCAAGAGAGCTTCGGGAAATAACCAGAATGCTTGGGATGGAAGGCACGATGGATTGGGACAGCTTCATTTACCTTGGCATCCCCATCTGCAAAACCAAAATCACTTCAGCAAATTGGGATACTATTTTAGACAAAATTAAAATCAAAATTCAAAGCTGGAGTGCCAATTGGCTCAATCTAGCAGGAAAGATTATTCTAATAAAAGCTGTTCTAAATAGCATGCCTATTTACCATTCGTCCATTCTGCTCGCCCCAGGTTTAGTTATTCGCAAAATGGAAGGCCTGCTCAAAAAATTTATCTGGGAAGGGGGCAAGGGGAATGAAAAGAAACTCCATCTTGTTAGCTGGGATAAGATTCAAAAGCCTCGTGATGAAGTAGGGCTTCAAGTTCGGAGTCTTTCCACCCAAAACCTGGCCTTAGGAGCTAAATTACTCTGGCAAATTGTAACCGGGAAAGATAGCTGGAGCAAGAAAATTCTCCAGAAGAAATACTTTCCTGGAACAAGGAAGAGATGCTTAGACATGCCCCCTCCAAACAGAAATGGTTCTCCGATCTACAAATTATGTATCAAAGCTTTGGAACCTTTCAAAATGAACCTTTACTGGATTCCTGGTAATGGGAAAACAATTAGAATTTGGGATGACTCAATCCTAGGAGAAACTCCTATTGGGTTTTGTCGGGAAGTGGAAAACCTCAAACACTGGCTTTTAAATAAAGGAGTCAACTCACTGTGGGAGCTGTCAACTTGGGAAGGCAACAATTGGACCGGCTGGGATCTAGGCAACCTCCGTCAGGATCTAGAAGCAGAAGCTGAAAGTCTAACAAACCTCCTCCAAGGCAAAGCTCCCATTAATGAAGAAATCAGAGACAAAAGAGGATGGGGAAACAACTCAAGAAATTATTCTTCCGTTGAAGGTTACAAGAACATCCAAGCAATCCCTCACGCAGCCCCCATTCCGGTGGTCTGGAATTTTCTTTGGTCAAAACCCTTCATCCCGAAAATTGACATGTTTTGCTGGACGCTGGCCCACAAAAGCATTCTCTCTGGAGAAAACCTAAAGAAAAGAGGTATGGAAGGCCCCACTAGATGTTCGCTCTGCAAAAACGAGAATGAAACCTCGGATCACATCATCCTGGGGTGTCATTTCTCCAAAGAGGTATGGAATCAAGCTTTGAGGCTGAACCCGGGCATCAATCTTCCAGTCACTATCCAGGACCTTCTTTCAGAATGGATGAATCTCTCTCCGTTTCAGCTAGCCAAGAAACCTCTGCTCCAAACTGCCTGGAATGGGATTCTAAAAGTCACCTGCTGGAAGCTTTGGATTGAAAGGAACAACCGAATCTTTAGGGGACAGGAAAGCCATCCCTCTAAAATAGCAGTTCAGGCAAGAGCAATTCTTGGGGAAGCCCTTGAACAGAAAGTCTCCCTGTTTAACACTACTCCTCTTCTGCCCGAAGAAGCTCAATGACTAGGCATGATTGTCCCCAACCACCAGAGTCGATCCCTTACAAAAACCCATTCTGCTCATTGGGAAATTCAACTAGATGAGCTTGATTTCAACAGGTGGAAAATCTCCATGAATGAACTCTGTCTCTTCTTCGACGGAGCATCAAAAGGCAATCCTGGTTTAGCTGGATGTGGTGGAGTGATTACTGAGTCTAATGGTAAAGTGGTCAGCACTTACGCTTGGGGCCTTGGCATTGAGACAAATAATAAAGCAGAATTTTGTGGTCTTCTTCAAGGACTGAGGATTGCACGATCCAAAGGAATTGCAAAGTTATTGGTATTTGGTGACTCTCGCCTGCTAATTCAAGCCATTATTAAGAAGAAACGACCCTCCCACCTTCAACTAGCTCAAATATTTCATAGAATTCGGCTGCTTTGTAAAAGTTTCCACTCCATCAGATTCTTCCACGTTCTTAGAGGTCTGAACTCACTGGCAGACAACGCAGCAAATGATGGTACCCTCTTGTGCAGAGGTATTTTGCACATGGATGGCGTGGAAACTAGATGGGACATCCCTTAGCTGGAGATTGGCGATCTCATTCGCTAGACAAAGCTCCTCTGTTCCAAGATTCCCCTTCTGCAACTGGCACTGCAAAAAATCTCTGCATTTAGATTTCGGTCTCATGCTTTCCGTGACCTGTTCTCCCCCTTGACTGGTTATTTATTCCTTTCATTTCTCCTTCAGCATCGCAGTGGATTTGAAGACCCAAAGTCCTGAAGTTACTCTGAAGGACAATAAGAACCCCTCGCTGCGTGGACAAGGAGCTGTTTTGTTCACCCGGTCCAGAAGATTGCAATGGCGTCGCCCAGTTCTTCCTCTTCGGGTCCTTCTGTGGAAGTTCGGATTGATTCTCTGGAAACTTCTATGGGGAGACTCAGAGCTCGCTTGGACAGCCAAGACAAAAAGCTGGAAGAGACCTCTCAAGCAGGAGAGAAAACTTGGGATCTTCTAAATGAAGATCTTAGGAAGCTGCGAGAAGACCACAATGCCTCGTCAGAGAGAATGGAAGATTTTGAAGAAGAAGTTCGCACTGGATTCAAGGATGCTGCTAACACTCATGGAGACTTTGGAAAGCGTATAAGTGCCCTGGAGACTGCAGTAGCTAATCTGATAGCTAAACTAGACAAATGAAGACCCCAAACTTGAAATCTGCAGTTCCCGCTCAAGCTGCGTCCTCCTCTTTGCTGCTCCTCCGTTTTTCCTCCGTTTAAATTTCTGTAATAAGGCCTTTGGGCCTCTTTGGATTCCAAGGTTCCTTTAGGAAATGAATCTTCTATGCTATGAAGCATTAAACACTTGTCAAAGCACACGGTAGCTGGTTTACCGGAATCAATTTAAACTTCCCCTATGTTCTAGTAAAAAAAAATAAAATTATTTATTATTAAAAAAAATTATTAAAATTTTTTAAGGGTTAAAATTTTTGTTTTTATATTCCTTATTAACATTAATGTTTTATTAATTATTCTAGTCCAATGTTTATTAAAATATTTTTAAATTTAGTTATTAATATTCTTATGTAATGTTATTCAATCCTTATGTATTATAAATTTAATTTTTTTAGGATAAGTAATATTATTAATTATTAAAAATTTTTAATTTTATATTTATGATTAATATTAATGTTATATTAATTATTCTAGTCCAATGTTTATTAAAATATTTTTAAAATTTTGTTATTAATATTCTTATGTAATGTTATTCAATCGTTATGATATTAATGTATACTTATGCATTATAAATATTACTGTTATTTATTGTTTTTGTATCAAATTAATATTAGAGTTATTCGGTAGTCTAATGTGCTTTAATAAAGTGCTTTTTGTATTTAATTGTTAATATTTAGTATTGTTATTATCATTTACTAATTTTTGTTCATCAAGAAGGTATCAAACCCTGAAACAACTCACTTGGTTGAGATGTGCCTCAGGTCAAACTATTTTTTGTTTCCAAGGAGATTATTATGAGCAAACAGAAGGGATTGCAATGGGATCACCACTATCACCAATTGTGGCTAATCTTTTCATGGAAGATTTTGAAGAAAAAACAATAAATTCATTTCCACACAAACCAAGATGGTGGCTCAGATTTGTGGATGATGTATTTAGCAATTGGCCACACGGAGAAGATAAGCTAGAGGAGTTCCAAAGCCACATAAACAATCAATGTGATAGTATAAAATTCACTTTGGAGAAAGAGGAGGAAAACTCCCTTCCCTTCTTGGATGTACTTATCACAAAGAACCCTGATGGCTCTCTTTCTCACCAGGTATACAGAAAGAAAACATATACAGACAGGTACCTTCATGCTGACTCACACCATCATCCATCCTAGAAGATTGGAATAATAAACACCTTAGCAACACTTGCCTGGAGAGTTTTAGATATAGATCACATAAAGGAAGAGATGGAACACCTTAGGACGTCCCTCATGAACAATGGATATAATGGAAAAGAAATTGATGAAGTTTTCCAAAGCGTAAAAAGAAAAAGAAACAAAACCAAAGAGAAAGATACAACTTTCCCAAAAATCACCCTTCCTTGTATCCATGGCACGACAAACAAAATCGCTAACGTTTTAAGGAAGAAAAACGTAAGGGTGGCATTTGCTCCTCCAAACTCATTAAGAACTATGTTCGACAAAGCCAAAGATCCTATTGATCGGAAGCACCACAAAGGTGTCTACAAAACACCTTGTTCTTGCGGTGAGGCCTACATAGGTGAGACTGGAAGGTCAATCGCAACTAGGTTAAAAGAGCACAACGCAGATCTTTGACATGAAAGAATAAAAAACTCAGCCACAACAGAACATTCCTACAACACCAAACATCACATTTTCCTAGAAAACTCAAAAGTCTTAGCGATTGTCCCAAAAGAAAAGTTCGGGAAGCCATAGAAATTGAAAAATGCGTGAGAAACTTCAACCGCGATGATGGCTTAAAACTGTAAGAAACTTGGAAACCCATCATTAAAAAACTTACTCGATAATTAAAAACATTAATACTAAATAACATTATTTAAAAAAAAACTTTAGCCTATGCTAATGAATATTAAAAACTTCTAAACAAAAAACTTTTAAACAATTTTAATAACATAATAGAGCATTTACTTAATAATATTACAAAAAATAGTAAATGATAATAACAATACTAAATATTAACAATTAAATGCATAAAGCACTTTATTAAAGCACATTAGACTACCTAATGACTCTAATATTAATTTGATACAAAAACAATAAATAACAGTAATATTTATAATACATAAATATACATTAATATCATAAGGATTGAATAACATTACATAAGAATATTAGTAACTAAATTTAAAAAATATTTTAATAAACATTGGACTAGAATAATTAATATAACATTAATATTAATCATAAATATAAAATTAAAAAATTTTAAACCTTAATTTTTTTTTTTAATAATAAATAATATTACTTACCCTACAAAATTTAAATTTATAATACATAAGGATTGAATAACATTACATAAGAATATTAATAACTAAATTTAAAAATATTTTAATAAACATTGGACTAGGATAATTAATAAAACATTAATATTAATCAGAAATATAAAAATTAAAATTTTAACCCTTAAAATTTTTAATAATAAATAATATTACTCATCCTAAAATAAAAAATTTTAAATTTTCATTAAAGGATTCTTAAAACGTTATAAAATTTGTATAAAAAATTGTAATAAGAATAATATCAAATTAAAAAAACTAAAAAATTTAAATAATTTTAAAATAAACCCTAAACCGACCTAAAACTTAGAAAAACCTTAGGTTATGATAAATAGTCAATCTTTATTCTTCACGCTTGGATGCAGAAAAGAGCGAGAGTCTATTTCTCTTGCGGATGAACCTGCTTAACAGGTTCGAAACTTGTTGAATTGGGAAAATTCTTACACCAGATCTCCTATTGTTTTCAAATTACTGAGTTGTGGATTAGCGATGAACATATAAAGAACCTGTTGATTTAAAGCAAGCCCAGGAATTTGCCAAAATACTTGAAAAGAATATGCAATCATCGGGTAAGTCCAACTTACCTGGATTCACTAGAGGAAATTCTTCCTATAACAAAGTCTATGGGAAAAGCCGTTGAATTAGAGGATAAGGAAGCATCTAAAGATACGATGAAAGAAATGGATGAAATGATGAAAACCTTGGTAACTAATCAAAACCAACAAATGACCAATCATGCTGCATAACTAAATCATGTTCAGACTAGGTTGGTTATGATGGAGAGAAATCATGTTTCTCATGCACCAAGGAACTTTCAACCAAAGCCCAATCAGATGTATCAAAAGAGAGCAAAAACTCAAGAACCTAGGATTCCAAACTAGTTGGATTCAATCAACATGGTAGAGGATGCAATTCCATTTTGTAGGCCTTGTTCTCAGTTTCATCAGGAAAGTACTTGTTACATTGCAAATCAAGTTATGGAACAAGGACTCCCTGGAATCAGTAGTCAAGAAACACCATCAAGCGAGCCTGAGTTGGTGAACATGGTAGACTGAACCTATCCTTGGGTAGACCGACATTGGCAACAGGCTGTAGATTATAGTTTGGAAAAGGATTTCATTACTCAGAATTATGGTGAAATGCCTACTCAGGAAAAGGTCTTAGAAATGAGGAATGCTAGATTCAAGGGAGCTACCTATAAGAGAAATGAGAAGTCTACACCAACTAAGCAGTATAAACCCAAGGTAACAATTCCTCCTGTTATAAACCCTCCGGTTGTTGTAGAATCAAAACTTGACATGGGAATGTGGTTAAATAGTGCTAAAGTTTCAGCTTATGCAACTGACATCCTTCAGATTCCTGGTCAAAAGGAAAAATTGTTGAAAGATTTAGAAAACATCAAGACAAAGCTCATGACATTGTCAAAGAAACTTATTTTCTTAGTAATAATGCCATCCTTGAATATTTGCCTTGTGTCCTCAAAGATATGCCCATAGTCCTTCACAGTGTTGATCCAAAAAGGGAGGATCACCCGCCTTTCTATGTCTCTCTTTTAGTTGATGATATTCTCCTTCATAATTGCATGTTAGATTCAGGTGCTTCATCAAACGTAATTACAAGGAAGGTAATGGAACAATTAAATCTAAGGATCACACGACCCTACCACAATGTTTGTGCAATGGATGCGAGAGAAGTTGAAGTGGTAGGGATAATATTAAACCTACATGTCAAATTGGTCAAGTATCCTGACATTGATATGGCGATGGATGTTGTAGTAATCGATGTACCGGATAATTGGGGAATGCTTTTGTCCAAAAAGTGGGCTGCAACTCTAGGTGGACACATCCAAATGGATTGGACATACGCAACCATACCTGCATCAGAGAACACTAGGGTTATACTTCACAGAGAAAAGGAAAGGAAGCAGCATGTAGAAAATCCTAAGAAGCCTAGAAATGAATTCGTGCATTTCACTGACAACTTTGGAAACTATGCAATATTGTCCAACTTCATGGCCCCTATTAAAGAAAATATTAAAAATGAAAAGATAGATGAAGTTTGGCAAATGTACTTTGATGGAGCTTATTCCAAAGCTGGAAAGGGTGCGGGCATAGTGATTATTTCTCCTTCTAATAAAATCTACAACTTTGCTTTTAGATTGGAGTTTGAAGCATCAACAATGTTGCTGAGTATGAGGCATTGTTCCTAGGGTTAGAAACTGCTAAAGACATGGGCATAAAAATTTTAAACATAAAAGGTGATTCAGACTTAGTCATTCTCCAACTTAAGAATCAGTATCAGTGCAAGAGTGATAGACTAAGGAAGTATAGGAATGCTATATGGGATACCATGGACTGGTTTGATGCACTTAATCTTCAGAAAATCCCTAGGGAAATGAATGGCTTAGCGAATAAGTTGGCAGTAGTAGCATCCACCCTTCAACCTTCAGATGAGATGATTAGTGGGAATGGAAAAATGGAATTAAATTTCAGGCCTTCAATTCTTGATAATGTAGATCACTGGCAGGTATTTAAGGATGATAAACAACTCTTAAGATTCATCCATAATCTCTAGGATTTTGAAGGTTGTAAGATCAGTTATCAACAGGAGGGTAAAGAGTATCAGGAGCATGAGGATAATATTAGAAATCACGTCTCAAGTAACCTTATAGCTTTTGAAAAATGATTTGACAGACAGGATTGTCATAAAAATAAAAAAGAGTCAATAAAAATTGGGGATTATGTGGAAATAAATATAGGTACAGACAAAGACCCTAGGTTAATAAAAATTGGAAAAGGTACTTCAGAAAAGGAAAGGAACAACTTAATAAATCTGATCAAATAATATAGAGATGTTTTGGCCTTTAGTTATGATGAACTTAAAGCTTATCGGGAAGATGTGTTTCTAGTTTCAACACACTATTCCCCTTAAAGAAGAGGCTAAAGAGGTCAAACCTTTCCGAAAAAAACTTAGGCGAATAAATCCTAAGTTGGCCCCTATTGTGCAGAAAGAGTTACAAAAGATGTTAGCAGTAGGGATAATAACACCTATAAGACATTCATTGTGGTGCTCCAACTTAGTTGTTGTTAGAAAAAGAATTGGTCAATTAGAATATGTATATATTTCAGGAATCTAAATACATCGTGCTTAAAGGATAATTACCCATTTCTCGACATGGAAACATTGCTTCAAAGAGTAACATGTTCAGGAATGATATCCATGTTGGATGGATTTTCCGCATATAACCAGGTGTTAGTAAATAAAGAAGATCAACATAAGACAACGTTTACCACACCTTGGGGCACTTAAAAGTTTTTAAGAATGTCTTTTGGCTTATTAAATGCAGGTGCCACTTTCCAGAGAGCCATGGACTTTGCCTTCAAAGAACTCATAGGAAAAGTGATCGAAATCTATCAAGATGACTTAACTATTTTTTCTAAGGAAAGATCTAACCACATAAGTCATCTCAGGCAGGTATTTATAAGATGTCATAAATATGGCATTTCCTTAAATCCTGCCAAGTCAATCTTCAGGGTTGACGAAGGAAAATTGTTGGGACACATCATCTCCAAGGATGGGGTCAAGATTGATCCTGAATGGGTAGAAACCATTAAGAAGGTCCCCTTGCCTTAGAAGTTAAAAGCTCTCCAATCTTTCAACGGTCAGATCAATTTCATAAGGAGATTCATCCCAAATTTAGCAGAACTAATGAAACCCCTACAAAAGTTATTAAAGAAAGATGCTAAATTTGTTTGGACAGATGAAAGGAAAGATGCTTTTAGAAATATCAAAGATACTATATCTAGATCACTGGTCTTAATTAGTCGAGATTACTCTAGAGTCCAAAGAGTTTCATATTTTCTCTTTTGCCTCAGAAGACACCATTGTTGGTGTTTTGCTTCAGAAAAATAGTGAAGGACAAGAGAAACCTATAGCCTTTATGAGTAGAGCCTTGCAAATTTTAGAATTGAAGTACACTTCCATGTAAAAGCAAGCTTATGCTCTTGTGAAATCCCTTAAACATTTTAGAACTTATGTCAGATACTCTAAAATCATTGGGTACGTACCCCTTGCAGCTGTCAAAGATATCATGTCTCAGCAAGATTGTCTAGGCATCAGGGACAAATGGGGTTCAAAAATTCAGGAATATGACTTAGAAATAAAACCCACTAAGTTAATTAAGGGACAAGGGCTCGCAAAGAAGTTGACTCAGGGGAATGAGAAAGCCTTAGGAATGATTTGCCAGAACAGTAATCCAGAACAAAGTGTATCAGATGAGCTTCAGAGATTAGAACAACAACCTTGGTATTTAGATATCATTTTCTTCCTTCGTAACCTTACATGCCCTGATCATCTACTTGGCCATAAATGCAGAGCGTTAAGGTTAAAAGCAACTAAGTATTGTTTAACAAATGATGGTTTGGGTTGGAGAAACCCAAACGACTTAATACTTAGATGTGTTGATGAACCAGAGTCCAAAAGACTCACGGTTGAGTTCCATGCAGGATTTTGTGGTGGACATTTTGTAGCAAGAACGACCCACAAAATTCTTAGAGCAGGTTACTATTGGTCGAACCTTTTTCCAAATGTGCATAAGTTTGTCAGAAGTTGCCCCCAGTGTCAGTTGTTCACCGGGAAGCAAAAGATGAAAGCTTTGTCCTTAAAGCCAATAGTAGTCCAAGCCCCTTTCCAACAGTGGGGGCTTGATTTCATCGGTAAGTCCAAAGACAATTCAAGCAATGGTTATTCTTGGATACTTACCGCCACAGATTATTTCACTAAGTGGGTAGAGGCAATACCCACAAAGAAGGTAGCTGATGTTGTAGTCATGGATTTTCTAGAGGATAGGATTATCATAAGATTTGGTGTGCCAACCAGAATTATCACAGATAATGGCCCATGCTTCAGTTCCTCAGAAATGTCATCCTTTTGCTTCAAATATGGCATTATGTTATGACATTCATCCAACTATTTTCCTCAAGGAAATGGTCTAGCTGAGTCAAGTAATAAAAACTGAATGACCATAATCAAGAAAACAATTGGTGATAAGAAGAAAGCATGGGATAGCAAGATTAAGTATGCGCTATGGGCGGATAGGATTACTAAGAAAAGTTCAACCGGGAAAAGTCCTTTCGAGCTTGTCTATGGCCTGGATGTCACCTTACAAATCCATTTAAAGCTTCCAGTGTATCAAATTCTTCAGAACTTTAGCTCAGATGAGGATGCCATTCAGAATAGAGTTAACCGGTTGACTGAGTTAGATGAGAACAAAAGGAAGTCCCTTGACCAAAGTATCAAAAATTGATAAAATCAAGAGGACTTTTGATAAGTCTACCAGACCTGGATCCTTTCAAATAGGTGACACAGTTTTGTTGTGGGACAAACGGAGGGAAAAACCAGGAAAACATGGAAAGTTTGACATCCTATGGATGGGACCTTATATCATTGACAAAGTAGCAGGCGCTAATTCTTTTTATCTAAATGATTTAGAAGGGGAAAGATTAAACCTTCCAGTAAATGGTTTTCTATTCAAGATGTTCTTCACCGAGATGGTGTGATGCCTTTATTGGCATTGGTGGTATCAAGGCCTATTTCTAAAACTTAGCCTTGCATGTATTTTATTGATGTATCATATTGTTGTATTATAGATATTGTATCATAGTACTAACCTTGAATGTTTTTTTTTTGTATATTAGTGTTGTAAAATAGTTTTCTTTTTGTAGATTATATACTAACTTTGTGCAATAGCTTAGTTTCCCAGTTAGTTTCCTTTTATATATGTGTTTCTGATGGACTTTAGTTTTTGTGCAGTACCCAGAGATTCCGGAGTTCTCACATCCTTGTCTTTGATTAGAAGATCAGTCAGAGCACGTGTCCCTAGATGGAGCCAGATGTTACCCACTAAGCCATGCTTAGTTGGTGGTATCAAGTGAGCCGGATGAAAAGAACAAACACCATTGTTCATCTTTCAGAATTCAAAGGTCATTTAGGCTTCTTCTGGGAACTTTTTGTTAATTTTTTGTAACACATGTTCATACCCCCTTGGCGAAATTGTAAAAAATGTCCTAGCATTAAATTTTTTATAAAAGGCTCGGCTTCCCAGACTTAAGCATCAAGCCGACTAACCCAGAGTGTTTTTTCCCTTGGTTATTATTGGTTGTTGAACAAACGACTAATAATTTCTGAGTTTTTCACTCACACCTCCAAAGTTGGGGTTGTCGTCTTGGTGTTTCGGCCTTAGGAGGTTATTAGAGCCTTCGTGTTAGTGTTTTTCAACATGATAGGCATTGCAATTGAGTCGTATGGACATGTGCTAGGTCCCCCTAGAGTTTCGTCATTTTCCGAGAAAATTTTATTTTTCCGCAAAATTAGGCCATTTTTTAATGGTTTAATTAAAAATTTTCAAAATGTAATAAAAGTCAGATACAAAGTCCGTTTCTGATGTGGGGACACTCGTTTTCTTTAATATCCCAAATCCCGATATTTTCTATTCCTATGCAATTATGCTGATACAACCGGGCATGCAAACTGCCATGCAAAAATCCCTATTTTATAGCAAAAATTAGGGTTAGGGTTTGTGAGATAGAATGAACACTTACGACTGATAAGCTGGCTGGACTGCTCTTGAGAGAGTATGCAAGCATCAAGAACTGAATCGGATATGGACTGATATCTTCTGCTTTCGGTGAAACCCCAACAGCAAGAATCCCAGATCAAATAAGGGTGACGTTTTCAGTGAAGGAGGTGTTCGATGGAGCTGCCGATTTGCAGGATTGATAGCCTTCCTATGCCGGAGAGAATGCCTGGTACATGCGGAGTTTCGGAGGTCTCTAGGCAGGCTAGCGAATTGTTCTAGAGAGACAGCTGCTCACGCCCCCCCTGATCCTGAAATAGCTGATAACTGCTTCGGATGAGCACGGTCGGATCTAATAATCACCGGGTACCGGAGTAAGGTGTCGATGATGAGAATGGTGCCTGAGTTTCGAAGTAAAACTGAGATCTGAAGACCCAGCAACTGATTAGGGCTTTCTGGCTGAAAACCCCCCTTACGGCTGCACACGTGTCCCTGCAACAATCTACACTGTATACTGGATAACTATGAATGAATGTAAGAGCAAATGGTGAACCTGTATGGCTTACCCTAAATGAGACTAGGGCAGATATTTCACTGCCGAAACCTCGCTAGTTGAAGACACCGTCTCCAAGCCCAACTGTTATGCTGCACGCTGTGCTGCTATTCAAGAGCTCCCAAAATAATAATCATCAAAAGTGAAGTCTCCTTTTGCTTTATCCTCCTTTTATAACTTTCAACTGCGAAAACCCTAATCTTTGACCTAATTAGGTCACTTTATCTTCTAATTTGCAGTTGACTTGCATGAATGTGCCTAGAGACTTAAATGAGTGCATGCATCATTAAATAATGCTTGGATGGCATGCACAAAGGTGGCCTTTGGCCTCGGTGGCCCTTCTTGACCTAATGATGATGCCCTAGATTTTCTATGGTTGGCATCAGTCCTTAGATGATTCCCTAACTGTCAGTAACCGCTCGAACCCACAGGAATCACATAGGTTAGCGGTTTTGGGCCTCAACGCCTAATCGGAAGAGGACATTACAGTCCTTCTCGCTTGAGATTGCTTGTCCTCAAGCAACTGCAAACTGGGATGTTGCAATACCTGTTCACCTTCCTAGGTGGCATCCTCTGGCGGTAGTTCTTTCCACTGAACCAAGTACTCTCTGATTACCTTGTTCCTGAGCTTCCTTTCTCTAGTCTGTATGATCTATTTGAGAATCAGTATCAACAGTCCTTCATCATCTAAAGGAGGCAACTCTGTAGATGGAGCAATGTGTTGCCCAAGGGTCTTCTTCAGATTAGACACATGGAGCTCATTGTGAATTTTACTTTCCTAGTTCATATGCCACCTCTCCCACCTTCCTGATTATTCTGTAGGGTCCATAGAAGCGAGGTTTTAACTTTTCTGCTCCTTTCTTCTTAAGCAAAGACTGTTTGTAAGGTTGGAGCCTTAAGTATACCAAATCCCCTACCTCAAAGCTCTGCTCAATCCTGTGTTTGTCGGCATACAACTTCTGTTGATTCTGGGCTGTTTGTAAGTTTTCCTTCAAGATTTTCAGAATGTCTTGACTGTGCTGTATCTAATCCTTAGCTTTAGGAGGCCTACTATCTCCAAATGCCAAATCTGCATAGTCCAAGGCCTCGTAACCATATAATGCCTTAAAAGGAGTCATCCTAATAGACATGTGATAAGTAGTATTGTAGCAATACTCCCCTAGGTGTAGCCATTTGATCCAAGTTCGTTGCTTCCCTGCTACATAGTTCCTTAAATATCCTTCGTTCCACTTGTTGACTATTTCAGTTTGTCCATCGCTCTGGGGATGATAACTCGTATTGGCAGCCAGTTCGGTCCCCACTAATCTGAATAGTTCCTGCCAGAAGGCACCTGTGAATCTGCTATCCCGATCATTGACAATGGTCTTAGGTAACTCGTGTAACCTGAAGACCTCCCTAAAGAATAACTCAGCTACTTGAGCTGCCGAGTAGTCTGATGATATCGAAAAGAAATGTGCAAACTTGGTCAGTCTGTCAACTACTACATTAATCTCGCCCTTGGACCTTGGGCAATTCTGTAATAATGTCCATGGAGATGCTTTCCCACTTCTGTTCTGGAATCGGTAGTGGCTGAAGTAACCCTGCTGTATGGATGTTCTCAATCTTGTTCTGCTGACAGATGCTACATTCCCATACATGCTGCATAATTTCCCCCTTGAGGCCCTTCCATGAGAACCTTTCTCGGATCTGCCTATAGGTCTTCAAGAAACCTTGATGCCCTGATAAAGCAGAATCATGTGCTGCTTGAATGATCTTTTTCCTCAATGTGGATTCTGGGATGAAGTATATCCTATTCTTGTAATAGATGATGTCATCAACGATCTTGTACCTGTCATCCTGAATTTGTCCATCCAATAATTTGCAAGCGAATTTATTTTTGGAGTATTCTACTAAGAGAAGTGCCCTCCAATCTGTGGATATACTACTGAGAGATAATGAGGCGAGACGCCTGGATAATGCATTAGCTACTACATTATTCTTACCTTTTACATACTCGATCTCGAAATCATAGGCTTGTACTTTGCTGACCCAATTTTGCTGTCGCTCATTCAGCTCCTTCTGCTCCAGGAAATACTTGAGGCTGTTATGATTGGTTTTGATTTTGAACTTACTTCCCACTAGGTACTGTCTGAATTTTGTGAGAGCATGTAAGATGGCTAGCATCTCTTTGTCATATATGGAGTAGTGGCGCTCGTAGTTCTTCAGTTTACGGCTCTTAAATGCAATAGGGTGATGGTTTTGCATCAACACTGCTCCTAACCCTTCCCCTGAGGCATCACATTCTACTACAAAGGGTTGTGAGAAGTCTGGTAATGCTAAAACTGGACAGGAACTCATAATAACCTTCATCTCCTTGAAAGTTTTCTGTGCTAAGTTTGTCCAAGTGAACGCTCCCTTCTTTGTGAGATCTGTGAGGGGTGCTGCAAACTGAGAGAATCCCTTAACGTACCGTCGGTAATAAGTGTACAGACCCAAGAAACCTCTCAATTCTGTAACTATTTTTGGCGCGGGCCAATCTCCGATAGCTTGAATTTTCTCCATATCAACCTGTACTCCTTCTGCATTAATTATGTGTCCTAAGTACAACATTTCCTTCATGCCAAACTCACACTTGGACATTTTTGCATAAAGCGAATGTTATTCTAAAATGCTCAGTACTTCGTCCAGGTGTTTCAGATGCTCTCCCCATGTTTTGCTGTAAATCAGGATGTCATCAAAGAATACTAGCAAAAACTTACGTAGCTGTGCTCTGAAGGTGTGGTTCATGCATGACTGAAAAGTGGCTGGAGCATTGGTAAGTCCAAAGGGCATGACCGAAAACTCATAGTGACCATAGTGACAGCGAAAAACTATTTTGGAGATGTCTTGGTCCCTTACCCTGATCTGATGGTATCCTGAGCAAAGATCAATCTTGGAGAAGTATTTAGCTCCCCGAAGCTCATCCATGAGTTCGTCAATTCTTGGGATGGGATACCTGTTCTTAATGGTCTTTTTGTTGAGTGCTCGATAATCGATGCACATTCGCAGTGTACCATCCTTCTTCTTGACCAATATTACTGAGGATGCGAAGGGGCTAGAACTGGGCCGAATATATCCAAGCTCCAGTAATTCTTTGATTGTTTTCTCAATCTCATCCTTGTATCTTTTGGGATGCCTGTAAGGAGTGGTGATGACTGCTTGTGTCCCTTCCTCTAGCTCAATGATGTGTTTAAAGCCTCAGTCTGGCGGTCTACCTGATGGAAGGTCCCGAAAAACCTTTTCATGTTTCTGTAGCAAGGTTTGAATGTCACTTGGGTGTTGTGTGTTGGTCTCTGGGGGCTTCTTAAAGGTGACAAAACATTTTGCATCCCATTCTATATCATTCTGTCGGAGTACTGCCTCCATTCTCTGTGACGAGACCGGTTTTGGGGGATAAGTGTTCATGCCCCTCAAAACTACCCATTTGCCGTCTGGCCCCTGGAATTCCATTTCCATTTCCCTGTAGTCTGTAGTGTATTACCCTATAGAATAAAGCCACTGAACACCCAATACTACATGAGTATCCGATACATCCACTACGTAGAAGGAATATGTCATCTGATAGTTACCTAAGGTGACATTCAATTTTGGAATCCAGTTGTTGCACTCCATGCCGGAGTTCCCGGCTATTGCTATAGTGAATCCTTCGAACTTCTCGGTCTGAATACCTCTCTTGGATACCCATGCGGAGTCAATGAAATTGTGGGTTGCTCCCCCATCAATCAAGACTCCTACTCTGTGACCCTGTACTACTCCCCTGACCCTGAGAGTATGGAATCTTGGTACTCCAGATAATGTAGCAATGACTCCCTTTGGTTGTATCACCCTGGTGTGATTCTTCCATAGTTGCCCGTAGTTCTTCTGTGGCTTCCTGCTCATAGTCATCCTCATCACTGTCTGAATATACCTCAATGTAGTGAGCCTTCACCTTCCCTGCACACCTGTGTCCTGGTACCCATGGTTCCTGACAAGTGAAGCATAGTTTCTTCCTTCTCAAATCTTTCCTAGTGTCCTCGTTTAACCATGTTTTCTTGGGAACATCCTGTTGGAAAGGTTTCTTGTCCTTGTCCCTAACAAGAAAATTGGTTTTCAGCGGGAACTTGTTTTTGGGGACTGAATCCTGAAGATCTCTGGCTCTGCTAATGGCATCCTGCAGAGTGAGGGGTTTGTAGGCTTTCACCCATCCCCGTAGTGGCTCTGTGAGGGCCTCAGTGAATAACATAGTCAACCTGCTCTATGATACATTTGTTACCATGACTGCTATCCTCTGAAATTCTGAGATGAAGGCTTCTGCACTACCGGTCTGTTTGAGTTGAGCCAACTCCCTGAAATGTATATCTGGATCCTTCTGTCAAACCTCTCTATGAGCTTTTGAGTGAACTCACCGTAGGAGTGTATGGTGTTGTGACCCAATGTCACCAATCCGTGGTACCACCACTTGTGAGCTTCTCCGTCCAGGTGGAGTGTAGCCAATTTAATGGCATCTGTCTCTGTCATGGGATTGAGTTGGAAATAGGTATCCAACTTTTGAACCCATATCCTCGTTGATCCTCCGCGAGTCCCATCAAAGTTCAGGATGGTCAACCTGCCCAAGGTCTTCTGCAACTCATAGTTGTGATTGAAACCCTTGTTGAAATTCCTAGGCCTATTCCTACTCTTCATGTTGCAGAAATCTGAAAAAGACATGGCAACATGAAACTCATCTCCCAAGTCTCTATACTCCTGCAAATAAGCCCCAAAATGCTCGCTAGGTTCTACTTGCATGACCGGACCACCTACTGTATCTGCCAAGAAGTGAGGCATGGTAGGCCTGTTGGAAGGCCTGCTATATATGTGCAGAGTATTCTGCATATTAGTGTACGCAACCTTTCCATTGCTGCTTGTAGATCCCCGATTTATCGGTGAGGGAGGTGTACTGTTGGTACCTATTTCTGGTTTCGCCAATAATCTGTTGATTGCATTGAGCACATCTTTTTGCCCTTTTGCTAAGTCTTGCAATGCATATACTAAGTTGTGAAACTTCATCCTATCCTCCTCTTCTCCCGTTCCTTTTCCCCTATCTGAGTGTATACCTGTTTGTTCCATGTCTGAATTGGTATCTTCTAGTTGGATATCCTCAAAGTCACCTGTGTATCTACTCTTTCTCCTCCTATAGGTTACAAAAGGGTCTCCCTTTGGATTCATCTATGTCTCATTTCTTAAGCCCACAGCTGGCCAAGAAGATAGCTGTGATACCACTTTAATATCCCAAATCCCAATATTTTCTATTCCTATGCAATTATGCTGATACAACTGGGCATGCAAACTGCCATGCAAAAATCCCTATTTTATAGCAAAAATTAGGGTTAGGGTTTGTGAGATAGAATGAACACTTACCACTGATAAGCTGGCTGGATTGCTCCTGAGAGAGTATGCAAGCATCAAGAATTGAATCGGAGATGGATTGATATCTTCTGCTTCCGGTGAAACCCCAGCAGCAAGAACCCCTGATCAAATAAGGGTGACGTTTTCAGTGAAGGAGGTGTCCGATGGAGCTGCCGATTTGCAGGACTGATAGCCTTCCTGTGTCGGAGAGAATGCCTGGTACATGCGGAGTTTCAGAGGTCTCTAGGCAGGCTAGCGAATTGTTCTAGAGAGACAGCTGCTCACGCCCCCCCTGATCCTGAAATAGCTGATAACTGCTTCGGATGAGCACGATCGGATCTGATAATCATCGGGTATCGGAGTAAGGTGCCGATGATGAGAATGGTGCCTGAGTTTCGAAGTAAAACTGAGATTTGAAGACCCAGCAATTGATTAGGGCTTTCTGGCTGAAAACCCCCCTTACGGCTGCACACGTGTCCCTGCAACAATCTACACCATATACTGGATAACTATGAATGAATGTAAGAGCAAACGGTGAACCTGTATGGCTTACCTTGAATGAGACTAGGGCAAATATTTCACTGCCGAAACCGCGCTAGTTGTAGACACCGTCTCCAACCCCAACTATCATGCTGCACGCTGTGCTGCTATTCAAGAGCTCCCAAAATAATAATCATCAAAAGTGAAGTCTCCTTTCGCTTTATCCTCCTTTTATAACTTTTAATTGCGAAAACCCTAATCTTTGACTTAATTAGGTCACTTTATCTTCTAATTTGCAGTGGACTTGCATGCATGTGCCTGAAGACTTAAATGAGTGCATGCATCATTAAATAATGCTTGGATGGCATGCACGAAGGTGGCCTTTGGCCCCGGTGGCCCTTCCTGACCTAATGATGATGCCCTAGATTTTCTATGGATGGCATCAGTCCTTAGATGATTCTCTAACTGTCAGTAACTGCTCGAACCCACAGGAATCACATAGGTTAACGGTTTTGGGCCTCAAGGCCTAATCGGAAGAGGACATTACATTTTCACACTCAAAGCATCCACTTTACCTCAGGGACCATTTTTCACATTAGTCGGGCATCCGAAACACCCGATGGAGCATTATTCAGCTAAAGATGCGTTAGAGTGGCATTTTAATGCTAAATCATGCCATTTTGGCACCATGCTCAACGTTTGAAAAAGTTAAAAGCTCAAATATTGAAGTGGTCGGGTGACATGGCATGGGTTCCCCATTAAACTTACGACTCTCTTCAACTTAAGTTTGTATTAAAACATTGTATTAAAACTTTGGTTTGAGTTGAAAAAGGAGAAGCGTGAGGATGGATGACATGAGACTCCACGTGAAGTGAATGGAAGCTAGCGAATGGGGAGAGTTGGTGGACTCCTCCCCCTCACTATGAAGCATGTTTTGGTATTAAACTTTGACTTATAAAACTTTAAGTTATGAATAACGCATGCATGAAAGTGGGAGTTTGACGTGAGACTCCACGTGAAGTGAATGCTAGCGAATAGATCTTGGTGATGGACCCACCCTCACTTCTAAACTTTGGCTTATACCTTGCATATGTTTGGGTGGTAGTGCATGTTTAAACTTGGGTGACATCACCCTCTTTCACCAACCTTCATTCAAATCGCACGTGTGGAGGATTGACGCCCATGGAAGTTTGGTGATCTTGTTGAGTTAGCTTGGTGTGTTGGCAAGTGATTATGAGTTAACTGAGAGATGTGTCAATCATTTCTGCAGTTCAACTCAGTCCTTCTTCGCTTCAACTTAGTTCAAGCTCAGATAACTCCGGGTTTATCTTCTGTGTAGGTAGCCACTCGGGGGCTTGGCTCTGGCTATAAATAAAGCAGCCTTTCTCTCTTCCAATTTAGTTCGAGTTGAATAGATAATTTGTTTTGCTGTTGTAAAACTGTAATTATTTTTGTTGCTTGGAATAAAAGAAATCTTTGGAGGCAAGATGGTGTCATGTTATTATGTGTGGATGAGCATTGCCATGTTTCACTGTGGTAACCTGTATCTGTGTTCATAACTTGCTTATTTTGATATCGTGGATCCAGTGCCAAAAGATTGTTAATAAGTTTATTATGATCTTGGTAGGAAAGGAATTTGTTAATAAGTTTATTGGCTATCTCCTTTTCTTTTATGCATGCCTAGAGATCTAGATTTAACATGTTTTATAAGATTATATGCATGCTATTTTAATATCTCTGTTTATGTATTAACCGGATATCACAAGCATCTTGGCAAGCCTTTGGATTAGTTGCAGGTTCCTAGCTTGGAGAGTGCGCTGATCTAGTTTGCTTCTTCACTTTCTCCAAACTTTCTCAAAGGCATAGTCCGTCGACATTCCATCGGAAAGCTCCACGATTGATCATTCGGGCACTAAGCCACCTCTTTCACTCTTTCTCATTTTTTATCAACATTTCCTTGGTTACTTGGCTTTTATATTTTAGATCTTCTGTTTTAAAGCTAGTATTTTTCCTAGATCTGAATATATAGAAGTTGCATGCATAGATTTAGTTTCATTTAAGAAAAGATCCAAGTCCTTTCTTTCTAAAAAACTAGATCCAGCAATAAAAAGTCTTTCATTTTTATAAGTGGTTTAAGTCAAATCTAAATCTTCTTTAAGGTGAATAGTCTTTCCTTTTTAAAGATAAATCTTGCATCTAAGTGCGCATTGCATTGGCTGCCCAATAGGAAAGCCAAGATCCCAAGGAAAGCTTGCTTCCTTGGTTAATTTTTTTTTGCATTTTTACAGAGTTTTAACTTAGAATTTTTTACGATTTTTTTTTTGCGTTGTCCAAAAACACTTTTAAAGTGTTTTTGGGAACTTTATATTAATTAAAGGTTGTTGGTTTTTAGCAGGTCTGTCTGAAAAGAGGAGGAGCTTGCTGGTTTTTAACTTTTGGACCTTTTTGTAAGCCCTTGGGTTTGTCCTGTATAAGAACCAAGTGTTTTTTTCTATCAAGTTGTAATCAAGAATAATAAAAAGCAAGTTTGAGTAGGCTCTTTCGAGCCCACTCCCCATCCCCCCTGGGGGGATCCACGCCATTTTTCTTTTTTTCCTTTTTTTTATTTAGTTTAGTTTAGTTTTGTTTATTCACATATAAGTAGTCTACTTTGCGTTACATTGCAAATTGTTTACATCTTTCGAGTTCTCAAAGTAAACTTACTACTTACTCCACGACTTCTCGAGTGACCTGAAAGGGGAAAGAGATTCGTGGTAGGATAATTAGATAAGCGTGTTTTCTTTTTCAACACTTTAATTCTAATTTCAAGAACTTAAAACACTCATAAAATCAACCCCTCCTTACTTTTTTGATTGCGGTTCACTGGAACCGAAAGAGATCCTTGGAGGTTCATTTTTTTTCTTTTAAAAGAAAACCTTTAATAAAATCTTTAAAATCCTTTAGACTTCGTTGTGTATGCTCTGCACCATTGCGGTTCGTCTGATTAGTCGGCTGCATCAAAAGCAACGTGGGTGACTTGATTAATTAAGTCTTCACGCCCTAAATTAACCTCCCAGGCGAAAATCCAACGCCTTGAATTAATCCGTTGCGGTGGAAAAATCCACAAAGGAAGCGGGAACAACTGGGTAGCGACCTCGGGACACCGTTAGGCTACACCCTTGTTGGTGTAGTGTTGAACACGTCTTAGAGATTCCAACCAGCCCACATTTCCTTGCGGGGAGCCGCATCGGATAACGATTTTGGATACACTTGTCGTACCTTCGGGTATATCTGGAGTTCCCTTTCCCCCTAATTTAATCAACTCATCCCATATTAATTTAAAATTTGACCAAGAGCACTTGCAACATTTCTTTCAGCAATACACCAACATTTTCATTTGTGGACTCCATTATTGGCACTGGTTTCTTTTTACTTGATATCATCATATGTTTCCACATGCTTTGCTTATCATATATTGATCTTTATGCCGTTGTGGTTTAATTAATATTGCAATATCTTGTGTTAAATTTGTTTATCAAACTCCTAAATAACTCATTCATCAATATCACTCTAAGCCTTCATAGCCTTAGCAACTTAATAGGGTCTACTCCCCTTGGCTTCGATTAGGAGTTGGCTTAAACGGAGGAGTCAAGAACAAGGTGACATCCTTGACTCGAGACTTGCCCCCAAGGACACACCAAGTGGCTTGACGATTTCTACCATGTCCCCCCGAGGTGTGTGAAAGGCGGCAACAGGCTCCTGTTTTGGATGTACACAGCAGTACATGCAGCTTCAGCCCACAAAGATAAAGGAAGATCAAGGTCAGTAATCATAGCTTTAGCAGCTTCACAAATTGTTCTATTCTTCCTTTATGCAACCCCATTATGTTGAGGGTTGTAAGGCACTGTCAACTCTTTCTTGATTCCTGCTTCTCGACAAAAATCATCAAACTCATTAGACTCATACTCACCTCCGTTATTTGACCTTAGGATACATATGTGTCTGCCTGTCTGACTTTCAATCAGAGCTTTGAACTCTTTGAACTTGTCAAAAGTTTAACTCTTGGCTTTGAGAAGGTAAATCCAAGATTTTCGAGAATGATCATCTATGAATAAAACATAGTACAAGCACCCACTCAAAGAGGGAGAAGACATGTGCCCACAATTGTCTAAGTGAATCAAATCCAATATTCCTTTAGATCTATTCTTGCTTCTAGAGAAGGGTTTCTTAGTGTTCTTACCTAGAGAACAACCCTTGCAAATACCATCATATTTAGGAGAAATCTCTGGCATATCTGTAACCATCTTCTGAAGTCTTGGAAGCGCTGTATAGTGAAGGTCCCCAAACCTCCGATGCCATAGTTCACATGGATTAGCTGTGTGATGGACCAAGGCCTGTGTGGAAATTCCAGAAGCCTTATAAAGACCTCCCTCTCGAACCCCAATCGATACAGATGAGCTTGGCTTCTCATTCTTTGCCCATAGTAGGACCTTCTTTTCCATGAAGAGGACTCTGTATCCCTTGTCTTCTAAGCCAGCAATGGAGAGGAGGTTTTTCTTCAATCCAGGAACATATAAAACATCATCAATATGTAAAACTGTACCTGGATCAAGTTGAAGTGAGGTTGAGCCAACTCCTTCAATCTTGTAAGTGGAGTCATCTCCAAGTTCCACTTGAGTAGTGAACTTTTTCTTTTTGTAGCTGGTGAGTGCTTCACGATGACCTGTCATATGTCTGGAAGCACCACTATCTACTAACCAAGAGTTAGCACTGTCAGTGATAGATCTAGAAAGAGCAGAGATCAGGTAGTATTCCCTTCTAGGTTCATCATCTTTGGTAGCCTTGGTATTCTTCTTCTTCTTCTTCCGCAGGAGAAGCTTGGAATCTCCTTTTGAACTTCCTCTTGGGTTGTCTGCAATCCTTAGCAAAGTGCCTAATCTTATGACAATTATAGCATTCCAATTTTGAAACATCAATGTGTTTACCTTGTGGTTTCTTTCTCTTCTTTTTCTGAGGGGAGGGCTTCTTGAACTCCCTTGTCTTAGCTGTAAGAGCAAGGTTTCCTTCCTTAGTGCCAGTTGCCTTGCTTTGAACTCTTCCTTCTACTTTCGAGAAATCATGCCAAAGTCTATCAAAGTTTGGTTGATTTTCTCGTCCACTTACTGATGCCAAAAAGGTTTCCCAAGAGTTTGGGAGACAATCAAATATAGTCTGTACAAGGTCATCATCATCCACAGTAATACCAATAGCAGTAAGTTGGTCTCTTGTGCAATCTTTGTGAAGAAGGGTCGAACTCCTTCATCCTTGTTCATCTTCAGTGTTCGAAGTATTTTCTTCAAAACTCTCTTCTAACTAGGAGCCTTCTTTTCATACAGATTCGTCAAGGTGTCAAAGCATTCTTTGGCAGTCTTCAATGGTGTGATAGTGGGCATGAAGGTTTCCTTGAATGAGCCATATATGATCCTTCTAGCCTTTGCTTGCTTCTTCTTGAAAACAATTCTGCCAGCATTAGATGTTGGTTCTTCTATGGTGTTGAAAACCAAGTCATCAAGGTCATTTTCCTCCAGGATGGCTGTGAGCCTAGCTTTCCAAGAGTTGTAATTTGTTGAACCTTTAAGCTTCTCTTCCGGTCTGAAAGGGTTGGTACCCATCTCTGCTTCACAAGCCAGTTATCTAAGTCTACAAAATGTCTCAAGGTCTAGGAAGACAACATTAATCTGCTCTCTTACTGGGGTCTTCACATGCAAAGCTCTGATACCATGTTAAATTTTAGCATTTGCATATATTCTTTAATTTTGCAGATTGTAAGATAGATAACAAAAGACAAGTGCAGTAGATAAACACACATCAACACAATGAACACAAGATGTTTTTCATGGGGAAACCTTTAAAGGAAAAAACCCCAAAAGCATTAGTAATTCATCCCTTAATGTTAGAATTTTTATCAATTTAAACAGTATTATCTTAGGATCTTATCTGAGAGAATAACATGCACATCAATCAAACACAAGAGACAATAGACACAAAGATTTTCCTCGAGGAAACCATAAAGGAGAATACCCTGCAACTTCCTCAGAGATAGAATAAACACCAATGGAAGCAGTAAAACCCAAAGACAGTAAGATGATCTCCGACAACTGTTCTCTCTCTTATCCCAGCTCCTTGTCTCTCACTCATGTGCTACAACTGAGTGTGAGTGACTGTGTGATAAATAGAGAGGCTCACTCTCTATTTATACTTGTTTCCGACTTGACATTAACTCACCAGGGCTGACTTCTCTAGGAGAGTCTAATAACCCTAGTGCCCCACAACTGTGGGGACTTTAACCCTTGATCAATAAGGAGGGTTACCCTCTATGACTTTATATGACTTGTTTACATTACTGATTCTCCCAATAGGAACATCGGGGTATGACATGACTCAATTACATTACTGGTACTTCCCGATAGGAACATCGAGGTACAATACATAAGATATACAAGTGAATACATTCCGAAGTTACAAATACATCAACACTCCCTCTTAACTAGGAAGGTATTCTCTTGACACAATTCATCAACACAAGTCTTCTTCTCTGGATCAAGTCTGGATCATCACTGGATCATCATCAAGTCTGGATCATTACTGGATCATCACCAAAGCTAGATCATCACTGGATCATCATCACCGTTGCTTCCGCTATCTCAAACAAATGGTGCTATCTCTCAATTCTACTCGTCATAGGAAGTTCTACAGAGCCAGCCCTTTTTCATGCTGGTTGTAGGCCTAGCCTCCATGTAGGTCTTCATCTTCTTCAACACTTATATTTGACCATGGGAGGAACACATCCAACAACCATGTCAGAAAGGCCCGCCCAACACTCACATCTGACCATGGGAGGAACACATCCAGCAACCATGCCAGAAAGGCCCAACACTCACATTTGACCATGGGAAGAACACATCCAACAACCATGTCAGAAAGGCTCTGCACTCACATTTGACCATGGGAGGAACACATCCAACAACCATGTCAGAAAGGCTCTGCACTCACATCTAACCATGGGAGGAACACATACAACAACCTTGTTAGAAAGGCTCTGCACTTACATCTGACGATGGGAGGAACACATCCAACAACTATGTCAGAAAGGCACACAGATTCATCACTTCCCCTTGGAGGGAACCTCGATCTGGAGAACACCAAGCTTCTCCCTGAAGTACTCAAACTTCACTCTGGCTAATGGTTTGGTCAACACATCAGCCATCTGCTCGTCCGTCGCAACGTACTAGAGCTTCACTGCTCCTCTCTGCACCATATCCCTGATATAGTGATATTTGATCTCGATATGCTTCGACTTGTCATGGAACGCCGGGTTCTCAGACAACTTCACACAACTCTGGTTGTCGCAATATATACAAGTAGCATCCAACTGGAGATCAAATAAATCAGATAGTAGCTTCCTAAGCCACACTGCCTCACAACTAGCCGAACAAGCTGCGACATACTCTGCTTCGACTGTACTCAGTGCCATGCAGGATTGCTTCCTGCTAAACCAAGAGATCACACCTGATCCCATACGGAAGCAGCACCCTGAAGTGCTCTTCCTATCGATGGCACTGCATGCCCAATATGAATCCACAGAACCTTCTAGGTTAATCTTTTGATTTGCCTCATACTTGAGCCCATAGTCAACCGTACCCTTCAGGTACCTCAGAATGTGCTTTGCAGCAATCAGGTGAACATGTCTCGGATCTGTCAGGAATTGGCTCAATGTGTTCACAACAAAGCAAATGTCTGGTCTTGTATTTGTCAGGTACATCAAGGACCCAATCATCTGACGATACATCGTAGCATCAATCGACTCTGATGAAGCATCACTCGATAGTTTCAGGTTCGATGCCATAGGTGTGGTCATGGCCTTGTAGTCCATCATCCTGAACCTCTTCAGGATCTCTACTACATGCTTTCTTTGCCCCAGGGATATTCCATCCGCATCCTGCCACACCTCCATGCCTAGAAAGTAATGCATCATACCCAAGTCCTTCATCTCAAACTCAGCAACAGGCTTCCTCTTCGTGTCAACAATCAACCCATCCTCACCTGTTACAAACAGGTCATCTACATATAGTAAGAGTATCACTGGGTTCCCTTCCTCAACCTTGTATTAAAGGTTGGAATCTGCTTTACTTTTGGTAAAGCCCAAACTAGTCAGGAAGCTGTCAATTCTGCCGTACCGTTTCCTGGGTGCCTATTTCAAACCATACAGGGATTTCTTCAATTTGCACACGAGTCTCTCTATCATGTGTCTCAAAACCAAGTGGCTGCTCCACATACACTTCCTCTTCTACTACACCATTCAAGAAAGTTGTCTTGACATCCATCTGGTGTATCTTCCATTTCATTACTGCAGCCAGAGCAAGTATTGATCTGATGGAAGTGTATCTGGCTATAGGTGCAAAAGTTTCTTCATAATCTATTCCTTCTTTCTGGGAGAAGCCACGAGCCACAAACGTTGCTTTATATTTCTCTATGTTGCCATCTGCAGCATGCTTGATTTTGTAGATCCAATTGGAAATCACAACAGACTTCCCCTTTGGTCTTGGAACAACATCCCAGACATCATTCTTCATGATCGACTGGTACTCTTCGGTCATAGCATCCTTCCACTCTTTCTTTTCTGCCCCTTGTTCATAATTGGAAGGTTCTTTATCAATGATGTCACATAATAGGGATACATAACTGGAGCAGGACCTAGTTCTTTTCCTCTCTCTGTGTATCTCTTCTGGAGCCCCATATCTTTCTGCACCTTGGATAGCTTCTCGCACCCATGCAGGTTTCCTCTTGTGAGGATTCTTCTCTTGGGGTGGATCTATAGGTTCCTGAGGTTCTTCTATTTCTCGATCTTCTTCTTGAGTTGCATCATTCATAGTTGTATCTTGAATTCTGGGTACTTTTGTTTCTTCAGGGTCTTCAGCTGGTCTCTTTCTGGATTTCTTGTAAGCTGAGTCTTCGTCGAATGTTACGTCTCTGCTAATGTCGATCTTCTTGAATCCTGGGAAGTATATTCTGTAAGCCTTCGAGCTTTCACTACATCCCACGAATATACCCTTCTTTCCTGAAGGATCTAACTTTGTCCTCTTTTCTTTTGGAATGTGTATGTACACTGGACAGCCGAATATTCTGAGATGACTGACTTCTGGTTTTTTGCCGGAAAAGACTTCTTCAGGTGTCTTGTTCTCGAATAAGCTATGAGGAGTACGGTTCTATACATACACAGCTGTTCTGGCAGCGTCTGTCCATAGATGCATAGGAAGATATTGATCATGAAGCATTGCCTTTGTTGCTTCCATGATCTTTTTATTCTTCCTTTCTGCAACTCCATTTTATTGTGGATTATATGGAGTGGTCAACTCCCTCTTAATCTCTGCATAATTCCTTGAATTCATTTGATGTGAATTCTCCGCCATTATCTGATTGAAAGGTCTTGATTTTCTTTTCTATGTGGTTCTCGATCAAGACTTTGAATTCCTTGAACTTACTGAATACTTCATCTTTGTTTTTCATAAAGTATATCCATGTCTTCCTAGAAAAATCATCAATGAAAGAAACATAGTATTCATATCCGCTTAGAGAACTGGATGACATTGGACCGCATACATCGGAGTGGATAATTTCCAAGATTCCTTTTGCCTTGCTCTCGCTACTTGGAAATGTCTTCTTTGTGTTCTTTCCTTTCGCACATCCTTTGCATACATCTTCATGTGTTGCTTGTATTTCTGGAAGACCTTCAACAACTTTGCTTGCAAGTGGTAGTGCCCTATAGTGCACATGTGCAAGCCTTCTGTGCCAAAGTTCATTTCGCTCTACTGAGTCATGGACCAAAGCTTGTTCTGGTTGGCCCTTCAATTTGTATAGTCCTCCCTCTTGCTCTCCAATCTGTTGGGCCTAGAGAAAGCGTGCAGGAAATAAGCGCAAGAGTCAGTACGCAGCGCAAGCGCAAGCAAGGAAACCTGCGCGAACAAAAGAAACTGCACGAACGAGGAAAGCTGCGCAGAAGAAAGAGTAGGAGCAAAAGATGTCACCTG
This sequence comes from Pseudotsuga menziesii, assembly GCA_001517045.1. Classification (NCBI taxonomy): domain Eukaryota; kingdom Viridiplantae; phylum Streptophyta; class Pinopsida; order Pinales; family Pinaceae; genus Pseudotsuga; species Pseudotsuga menziesii. Next base: position 660,314 of record LPNX010774591.1, read on the forward strand.
CGCAAAAGCTGGAAACTTCATGGAAGGAAGATGCTGCAGGGTACAACGGTAGCACAAGTGCAGAATAACGGCCAAAAGCGACAGGGCGATCGTGGGTGCTGAACTCGGCTTAAGTCGGTGGATGCCACATGAGTGGAAGCTCACTGTAAGGCCGTTAGTGCCTCGTGTCGAGTCATGATCACCACAGCTATAGCCGAAGGGGTGCCTGATGGTGACAATTAATAGACTGCCTGTATGCAGTTGACCTTGCGTGGTCATGTAAAATAGTATAAATAGGAGGGATTCAATGGTAAAAGGGTTGGTCTCAACTACATCTTTGTTGGTCGTACTTAGGTTTAGGTTGGCGTCTCCGTAGCTGCTTGGAAAGGGCGTTACAGAGGAGAGATCTCTGAGAGAGCAAAGCGAAGCTGAGAGATCTGAGTAGTCGAAAGTTTGTAGAATGCAGACAGAGTTAGTACAGTAGAAGAGAAGCTCTGCTAGAGCGGTGCACATGATAGTGAGGTCGATCCAGGCCGTGAGCGGATCTGTAGATAGTAGTAGTAGATTAGGAGAAATAAGACAGAGAGCATGAGAACCAAAAGTCGGAGTCAAAAAGACATATCTTAAGATTAGTCTGCATCCCGCAGACTGCAAGGTGCTATATCCTTTCCTCATGCCAGATGAAGAGCACCTTGGTGGTTTTTCCCAGATGGGTTTCCATGTTATCTCTTGTGTTTGAATGGGTGATTGATGCTGTGAATCTTTATGTTTCTGATTGTTTATGCTTATGATGCAAGTCCTGTTATGATTGAATGAATGCCGCACTATCAATAAGAGCTCAAATGCATGAATAGGTTATTATGCACTGCTTTTGAGTGTTAGTTTATGTTTGTGGCGCGAGCACTGTTGCGCGCCTGTATGTTGCGCATGTCTGTTAGCTTACTCTTATATTCTGTCATGTTTAAAGTACTAAGGCCGATTCTGTGTCGCGTCGTTAGTAGTTAGTAGAATATATGCGCGGTGTGCGCTACAGTTCGGCGGAAATGACTCCATCCTCGCGACTTGGTTGAGCACCAAGGGACTATATTCCCTCGGCAATCGCGGAAACATGGTTTTGGCGTTTACCCATCGAAGAGATATCTCGGGTGAGACTACGCCTGCTTCGCAAGTGTTGTTGACGGGGCTTGCTTTGTCGGGCCGTTATCTCGGGTATTTGTTGGGTTGACGGGCTACACAGAACCTGGGTCGCGCGAGTTAGGAAAAGTGGCCAACAAATGGTTCCGTTGTCAGGACCTTATTGATCAAATCGAGGGATATGTTGTGGCACCCGACTAAGAGTGAAGTCAAGGAGTGGATGGAGTCAAAGACATTGATATTCGTGCAGAAGGAAAGCAAGGGTTCATCACTGAGCCGTGGGAACTGGTTGCAACGATATCTGTATTTGGATATCCATGAAATTTTTTTTCGCGGAGTTTCCCATTATATTGCAAGAATGGCTATCAGAGTTAGCAGCTCAGCAGGCTAACTTTCAGAGAAGAGGATGACTGATTGGACTGACCAGTTGACACAAGAAGTAGCACAAGTAAGTACCCTATTTCCAGAGCTGTTGATTTTTGGATTGATAGCATATTAGAAGGATATGTTACGGAGTTCGCTGTTGAAGCGATAACCTCGTATAGCGAGGCAGAGAGACTTTTTTTCCAAGGACCTCGAGGAAGGTACCTTATGTCTATAAACCTATGGATTAAAATGCTCCTTTGTGAAAATGGTATTTTACAACTCAGCGATTGAGTCGCGCAGTCCATGAAAGGGATATGCTGTGCAAGATTTAGGAGTAATATGGAAGGTAGTAAGAAGAAATGTTTCGAGGAAGCTTAGAAGACGATTTGGACACTGGGTTATTAAGAAGCGGAAGGAGGTTCTGGTCAGGAAAGAGGAGGAAGGTAGCAGGAGGCAGGAGGGCTTATAGCCTGCCCAGGGAGGGTGAATATGGATGTGGGTCACACCTAGACGAAGGGTCCTGCAACGAAGAGGAGTATAGTCTGATTTCTGAGAGAGCAGAATTAGAAGAGTCTACAGAGTCGCCGAGAACAGGATGTGATTACAACATTCCAGGAAGATCCCGTGAAGTGAGACCTAGAAGTTCCTTACTTGAACCACTTGCGAACCCTAGTAGTCCTAGTTTTGGAATTGATGCGCAAGGAAGCCCATCAACGATCCCAGTAAATCCAGCAAACACAGGGAACCCAGTGAACAACCCCAGCGCCACCCTAATGGTGGGAACAGACGTTAGATTACCCACATTCAATGGGAATGGAACATAAGACCCAGAACAACATTGGTTCCTCTGTGAGGCTGTTTGGATGGTGCGGTTAGTCCATAATGCAGATATAAAGAAGGCACAGATGATCACGACCCTGAGGGGTCGCGCGCTGGATTGGTTTATGAAGTTTTGTGCTATACTTATCGGAACACTACAGAAGAATCTTGAGGAGATTCGACGTGCAATGATCTCGAAATTCAGAAAGCCACAATCTGAGTCCTAGTGTATAACCAAGATCAAGGAGATTAAGCAGGCTTTGATAGAGACAGTATGGGACTTTGATTAGCGGTTCAAGACGCTGATGGCCAAAGTAAGTTTCCAGATGTCAGACGTGCAGCATAAGGAGTGGTTTATTGCTGCATTGCTGCCACACATTAGAGGGCCACTCATGCAACAAAAGATTGCAACACAAACGGAGGCACTGGAATTGGCGATGAAGCTAGAGGCTTCACCTATTGGAGATGGCACTGCTGGAATGATACAGATTCAGTCGCAACTAGCTAATTTGATATTTCAGCTCCAAGATATAAAAAGAGGAAAAGAGGTGTAGGAAGACCTCTGGTGTACGCGATGCCGAACCAATGGACATACCAAAGATGACTGCTCGGCTTACATGAACTACATCTCGTCCGGTGCGCCAAACCCATTGAGTACCCAGGGGCTACCTTGGTGTAACATCTGCCAGACAAGAGGACACTGTGACATAGACTGTATGTTCTTGCAAAGGACGGTATGTACCCTAGCTAGTCTGTAGTGTAAATTTTGTAAATCTATAGGCCATGATGAAAAAGATTGTAGGGCTAACCAACTCATGAGAGAGAAAATGGTAGATGCATATCTGATGAAGACAGAGGAGCAAATCAAAATTGAACAGGCTGTGCCTCAGTTTCAGCCTGCGCAGCAGTTTCAGATGGCACCACAATTTCAGCATACGGGCCCATATAACCCGTATCAGCAGTACCTGCAACCGCAATACCTTCCGCAACCATCTCAACTTCAGCTGAGGGGGGGTGGGAATTATAGGGGCTGAGGAGGAGGAGGATTTGGCTGAGGAAGAGGGCCAGTGGTGTGCTATAATTGTGGAGTGCATGGCCACTATGCTAGACACTGCCCTAAACCTGCGAAGACTTGCTCATATTGCAAACAAGAGCACAATGTGGAGCAATATCCGCAACTTATCGCTTGATGGAAAGCCCAGATGGTTGGAGCATACATATGATAGTCGCAAAACCACGAGAACCAAATATAGCAGTGGTAACAAGGGGAGGTGCTGCGACGGGTGCAGACCAAGCTACACAAACAAGACCTGCGACACAAGCGCAACCTGCCGCAAAGAAGAAAGCACCACTTGATGTTCAAGAGCAGAAGCGCATATTCATGGATGTACGTCCAGAGTTTGTAGGAACGAAACAACCATCTACCTCAGGCTAAGTAAAAGATATGCCTGAGAGATTCCAAAAGATATTCGAACAACAGATTGTGAACAAGAGTGCAGATAAGGTTAGTAAACTCAAACCATTCCTGTCAAGTTGTTTGGCGCTAATCCAAGATAAGGATGCACTTACAGAGTTGGAAGCGCTTATTGGAACGCTTTCGGAGGAAGACCCACCAACAAAGAAGGTTAACAGTGTCAAGACGAAGTTCAAAACGGGACGCGAACTCAAGATGTCTGCACAAATCAGTGATTATGACATGGACTATATCATCCTCGACGTGGGATTCGATGTTAACATTCTAACGTGCTAGACGTGGGAAATAATGGGCAAGCCACCCCTAAAATGGTCCCCAATTCAATTAAGGCTTGCTAATTAGGCAAAGGTGCTTGTTGGTAGACTGAGTCAGGTCCAAGTGGATATTGAAGGATTGCGCACTTTTGCGGACTTCGAGGTCATCAATATAGTAGATGATACTAACCCATATTTCGCACTGCTGGGGATTGATTGGGCAATAGAAAACCAAACTATCATAAACTTCAAAAGAAGGACCCTATCGTTTGAAGATGATGAGATGAGGGTAGTTGCGCCCCTGGATCCACTGGAAGGACAGAGATACATTGAACCGGTGTTCAACGAAGGACAAGGTGATCACCTCGATAACATCTATAATGTCACTTCCCTTAAGGAGGACTACATGAATCCTACTGCGGATGGTAACCTGAGCTGGAGATGCGCGAGTTCATGTACATCAGACTCAAGGGAGGCACTTGAGAACTGGCAGAACCAATTGCATGAAGTATCTACGAGGACATGTGCCAGGATAACTAAGTCTGTCCGGCGAGTGGGAACTCAGTTGTGGGTTACAGAGCCGCAATGAATATCTGTACTGGAATTTGCACTAAAAGCCACACCCGCGCGATGGTGGGGTATGCACAAAAGTTCGATAACTAAATGGCCGCAGTGCAGACGGCTATTGGAAGTAAGGTTCGAAGACGAGGTCACAATTGTGACACAAAGGTATACAGGGTTATCAGACCCTATTGAACACTTAGAGCAGTGTTTCGCAGTGTTCTCGAACTACCCGCACTAGGAGTGGGTTCACCATTTCATCCATACTCCCAAAACAACACCCAGAGGCTGGTATGCATCTATGGAGCTGCGCTAGGAAACACGAGAATGGGAAAAGGTTGCACAGAATTTCACATACACATTCCAGTTCGCAGATGAGCAACCAACAGTTAATATTGCGCTGAAGACCATTAAGGAGAAGATATTCACTGAGATCCCACTGGAGGTTGCATATTCTCAACCTTGCATTGCGCATTCCAAACCCTGCTGTGAGACAGTTCAACACTGGATGACATCCTATAACCTCTTCGGAGATCCGGAGGATGATCCGACTAACATTAACATTTCAGAGTCGGAAGGCTCGCGCGCAATAGAAGGAAGCGACATTTCCAGTGAGCAGTTCATCAAGCTGCTAAAGATCAAGAAAGTTAACATTGGGTCGGAGGACAATCCAAAATTTGCTAACATTGGAGACTATTGGGACAAAGAGATAGTAGCCAAAATCACTGATCTATTCCATGAGTTCCAAGACCCATTCCCGACGAACTTCAGGGAAATGAAGGGGATAGTAGGAGATTTGGGTGAAATGAAAATTCCGCTCAAACCTGACGCAAGACCAGTAAAACAACGCCCATACAGACTTAATCCGTGCTATAAAGAAAAAGTGAAAGTAGAACTGGACCGCATGCTGGAAGCAGGAATCATTGAACCCGTTGAAGAGTCGAAGTGGATAAGCCCTAAAATGATTCAGGACAAGAAGGCGACAGGCGAGGTCATGATCTATGTCAACCTTAGGAAGCTAAATGATGCCTGCTTACATGATCCATTCCCAACACCATTTACAAATGAAGTCTTGGAAAGTGTCGACAGACAAGAAATGTACTCATTCACAGATGGATTCTCGGGCTACTATCAAGTCAGAATTGTGCAAGAGGACCGCCACAAAACAACCTTTGTAACAGAATGAGGATGTTACCAATACACGGTAATGCCCTTTGGCATTAAAAACACCCCTGCTATTTTTTCTAGAATAGTAGTTTCTGCTTTTAAAGATTTCATTCATAAGTTTCTTGAAGTATATTTTGATGATTGGACAGTCTTTGGTCTAGTGAGAGACCATGTTGAGAATCTGCGAATGATGCTGGAAAGGTGTCGCCAGTATCAAATTGTGCTGAATTTGAGAAAAAATATATTTTGCGCACCATTTGGTGTACTGCAGGGCCATGTTGTATGCCGCGATGGGATTCTGGTCGATCCTGCGAAGGTGGCAATTATTCTGGACCTCCCTCTGCCCACATCGGTTACGCAACTCAGATCTACATTGGGACATACTAGATATTATCGGAAATTCATAAGAGGGTATGCGCAGATAACTGCCCCAATAAAGAAGCTGCTCAAGAAGGATGCCAAGTTCGATTGGAACGCAGACTGCCAAGAAAGTCTGGATAAGCTGCAAAACAAAATGGCCATGGCGCTGATATTGATATTCCTAGACTGGAAGAAGGAGTTCCATGTACATGTTGATGCATCATCAATTGCGCTTGGTATATTATTAACACAACCAAGAGAGGGCGCAATTGACCACCCAGTTGCATTTGCAAGCAGGAAACTGTCAACAACAGAGAAAAACTACACCACAACTGAAAGAGGACTTTCAATGGTCTATGCACTACAAAAGTTCAGACATTATCTATTGGGTGGACACTTCAAAATGTTCACTGATCATTCTGCGTTGAAATACCTGGTCAATAAGCCAGTGTTAGGGGGGAAGATCTGTCGGTGGCTCCTCCTATTTCAAGAATTTGACTTTGAATTCATTGTGAAGCCAGGCGGTTATACACTTAATGAATATAGGCTATGCTCCTAAAGGATATTCGACATGGCGAAAGAAACAACTAGTTGTCAAGGCCGCAGACTACATGCTAATCGCGGTACAACTGTATAAGTTGGGACCAGATGAAATACTGCGTAGATGCATCTTCGATCATGAAAGGCAATGGGTAATGGCTGAAGCACATGCGGGTGTTTCAGGAGGACACTACGCCGGGAAGGCAACGGTGCGCAAGATTTTGCAAGCTGGACTCTGGTGGCCAACTGTACATATGGATACAAGGAAATACTGTCGCGATTGTGATAAATGTCAAAGGACAGGGAAACCATCACGATGTGATGAAATGCCACTTGCGCCGCAAATTACACTGCAGGCCTTTGATAAATGGGCAGTGGATTTTGTCGGCCCTATTAGTCTGCCAGGGAAACAGACTTGTGCGCGCTATATTATAATTGCTACAGATTACTTGACAAGATGGGAAGGGGCGGCACCTGTGAAAGATTGCACTGCCACAACAGCGGCGAAATTTCTTTTTGAAAATGTAGTCACACAGTTTGGTTGCCCGAAGATCCTTATCAGCGACCGAGGTACGCATTTTGTAAATAAGCTAATTGTTGAACTGACTGTAGAATTCCAAATCCAGCACAAGACAACAACACCCTGCCATCCTCAAGCAAATGGAACTGTTGAGGCCTTCAACAAGAAACTTGAGAATACTTTGACCAAGGTTTGTAATGTGCGTAGAGATGACTGGGACCAGAAAGTCTCAGCAGTATTATAGGCTTACAGAACAACATGCAAACGACTCACTGGATACACTTCTTTCCGTATAGTCTATGGACAAGAAGCAGTTGTGCCCATGGAGTACATTGTGTCGAGCCTGCGAATTGCTACACTAACAGAGATGACAGATACCGATGTCGTAGAGGAAAGACTTGCGCAACTGATTCAATTGGAGGAACAACGCTTCATTACGGGCTTCCATCAAAATGTGGAAAAACAAAGGTAGAAAGCGTGGCATGACCGCCACATTAAAACAAAGGAATTCAAGGTCGGCGGACTTGTTCTGATGTATGACAACAAGTTCCTTAAGCACCCAGGTAAGCTCAAAACGCATTGGCTAGGTCCATACGTGGTTGCGCACATTACTAAAGCAGGCGCGGTAAAACTACACAAGCTGGATGGAACACCGGTTGCGGGTATGATCAATGGCACCTGATTAAAACCATACCGCGATGACTGCGGCACAGTCTCGTAAGGCCGGGGCGTGCAGTAAAAAAAAACCGAGAAAGATCTAAAGCAATGCGAGAAAGTTGCACTGAAAAATGGTGCCCTGTAAAACCACCAATGAATTGGCTAAGAGACAACTGGCGGGGAGTGGCAGACAGCTAGCAGACACCGTCGAACTATTAAATGCACAAGGGGAGTGATAGATTAGTAGCATTAATTTAGAAAGTCCAAGGAGAATGGCGGCGAGCTTTTTGGTCCCATTCGCCGTATTGCCCTTAACTACGTTGACAAGTTAATGATGGAACCTAAGTGTGTGAGTAAAGCCGGCGAAGGACGAGCCCATGTGCTCCGTCAGATGGTCCATCATTGCGGCCAGTCACAGTTGGGGGGGCCCGAGCGCCTATAAAAAGTAGTTAGCTCTATCCGTGTAACCGTTACATTACCTTACAGAGCCAAGAAACTAGAGAGCTGAGCCCGCTGAGTGAACCAAAACCCCTCCCCCAGAGCCAAATCCCATGATTATTGAGCTCTCTAGTGACAGCGAAGATTCCACTGTTTCACCAGAGTTACCCTGCTTGATAGTAGAGGTACCTTATGTCCCTGAACCTAGTCGGCCCGTGAAAAAGATGAAGAAGACACAGGCTAAGCCGAAGGCACCACAGAAACCACCGCAGAGGCCACTACGTCCACCACCGGCAGGAGGCCAGCTGACGCAGGTACTTGCAACCCGGCCACCAATACAACTGGCCGGAGCCCAAATTATTACAGCTAGAGCCCCATTGATTGCAGACCTTTCCACTTCCTCTGGCCCCGTAGCAAAGATACCTAAGGCCCGCAGAGCCGACCCGGTTCCGCCACCACCATCACAACCATAGGTAGAGCTGACTGATGAAGAAAAGAACTTGCTGCCTCCGTATGTGTCACCAAGGAAGCCAGGCGCTGTAAGAGTGCCAGTGGACATACTGGAACTTTTAGAAGAGCCCACCATTCCAGAGGGTGTCACACCATTGCAGAATCCCATCACTCTTAAACTTCGGGAATTGAAGTTTGAAGACTACAACACCAGGAAACAAGAGCTGTCCAGAAATCAATTCATGATCGTGGAGCCTGGTGAACCGCCGAATGCAGACATTGTTTCTGCAATGGAGTATGCACGCAGATTGGAGCAATCAGGTATCTTAAACCTGCTCCTTATGCCACATTTCGGCCACTCTGCCCCGGTCGACATGTATGTTAAGCAACTGCTGGTATGCTTCCATGGAGGTTACCTCTGGATGGACAAGTCGTATGAGGTAACGGTGGACCTGGTCTCGGCCATCATAGGTCTTCCGCGACAAGGACTCGACCCGGCCCCATACCTGCACAAGGATAGGGAAAAGCTAGACAAGAACGACATGAATACCAAGTACCAGCTTCTCTGTGGCAGAAAGGGCTTCCTTCTTAGCTCTATCAATGACAGTGTTGTAAGAGCTGCAACAAAAATTTTGTGTAGTAAGGTCCTGCGCAAGATGAGGCTTACTGAGTGCACTGCTGCAACAGTAGAGTTAGCAGAAAAGTGTGCGGAAGGAGTGTGTTGTCCGCCGATTGCACACTAGCAGTAGAAATCTTCCGAAAGCTGTCTCCTCACTTGAGAAAGTGGGAGAGGTGTGGTCTTGGGGGCAAGCACAGAGCTAGGTACTGTCACCTACTCCTAGCTCCTCCGTTTAGGTTAACTCCTAACGAAGCCAAGGGGGGTGGTTCCTAACAAAGAGTTTCTAAGGCTCAATGTGTTTAAGTAAATTTTATGAAAGTGATGTGGACGGGTGTTTATTAGGAGTTTGTTATGATGAACGAAGATTGCAATTATTATAACTGAGAAATAAACACAAGACAAAAAGCAATCCACGTTGCTATCACCAGATTAAAAGATGAACAATATAATGAGAGTTCGTGAAATAAACTAGCATTCATAGATAAAGATCTTACTTGAATAAACCAAAGGACAAATGGCCCAGATTAATAAATGCATAAGATTTGAAAAAATAGACCAGTGCCTTATGGAGTCAAATGTATGAGATGCTTGAGAAAACTGAAAGTACAAGTCTCATATTAGTGCTAGTGAAAGTGTTTTGCGATTGTTCTTGGTTTATTTTAAAGTGTTTTAATGGTCTTGTTTATTATGGCTCATCAAAGGTATCAAAAGACCACCAGGAAAGTGTTCCAAGTTATTCCGTTCGAGACATGTGGGCCCGTCCAGTATCCCAGGCTGGTATCCTGCGGATTGACCAGCTAGCCGAGACTTTGAGACAACAGGGAGTTCCGGTGCCTTTACTAAGAATGACTTTTAATATTTTCAGAAATGTCGGTGTGTTGGTTATGGGGGTAAAATTTTATTACGTTGTTACTTGAGAGATTATCAAATCCTCTCACTGTTCTGAGTACGAGCCCAACTATGAAAGTCGGCAGAGCATACTAGGTGAAGGATATCAACGAAGTAAATTAATTAAGGGGAAGATGTGAGTTGCAAATTTTATTAAAACACAATTAAACTCTCTTGACTTTGTCTTATGACAAAAGTTCAAGAGTCTTAGCTACTCTATATGCCTAAATGCAAGGATGATGCAAGATTATTATGCTTTCCGACAGAGAGTGCTCTTGACTTGGATTTCGGCAAGTTCAAGAGACTTAGAATTAAATTAACAAGTTAAAGAGCAAAAATTCATGAAATAAATGATAACCACAAACCCTCCGACAGAGAGCACTCTTGATTCACCTGACGGTGAGATTCAAGAGATTTTAGTTCTTTTTTACTTTTGCAGTTTATATCAAATGAAAGAAAACTCTAAAATGAAGTTAAACAAAAACAAGAAGCTTTTTTCTTTTTGATTTTATGAAAGCAAAAACAAACTTTTCAGAAATTGAAACTAACCTTTCCTATTCTCTTCTAACCAATTACTCTACAAGCATAAAACAAAGAAATTGCAAACATGAAAAAATGGACGATATAGTCTTCCCCCAAATGGGGGAAGTGGGGTGTGGGAGCCTTTATCCCACCTGCTCTTTATTAATTTTTTACAATGCCTTTGATGTTGGGATTCTTTTCTGATCTTGAAAGGCCTTCAATGCAATTCAGAGAAAAGGGGATGAAGAAGGGGGAAAAATGAGTGTTTTTTGGAGCTTGAAACTTTAAATTTTCGCCAGCACTTCCGCTTAATCTGTCATGAAAAGTGAAAAACCAGCGAGCTATTTTCCTGTAAAACAATGGATTAGACAATAAAATACATTAAAAAATTACACTTAGTACTTGTGCAAAAGATAGAATTTTTATGCTACTTCAAGTACTAACTAGATCCAAGTTAAATGTAAAACTGGAACACCTCCTAGATCTAGAAATGAGAGCAAGTAAAAATGAAAATGATTAGCCTTATAGATCTGATTTTAACTTGCAAACATAAAGTAACTGAGAAAGAGTTGAAATTTTGGTTTTTAAAGGTGAATAAGAGAGGTAGAACCACTTAGATCTTGAATCTTTGAAACCACCCTGGATCTCACTTAGCAAATAGCTGTTAGAATTTTATACTTGGCTCCGAGAAAAGGAGATGCAAACTAGCTTAACCTTTTACTCAGTAGAATGGAGTGATCTGCAAACAAAGAACTCATACACTTGCAAAAATGGGCATTAGATCATGTACCATTTACTAATTGAACTCAAAACAGCATGAGATACAACTGAACTACACTGCATGAGCCTCCAAAGCCTTTCTTTATTCAAATGGTTGCATGAAAGCAACAAGTATTACAATATTTTCACCAGAGGTTTTCTACAAAAATCATCCACCCTGTAGAGCTAAAAAGAGCCTCTACTTATACAAAATACCAAGCCCTCAGGGGGCATTTATGAACCAGAGATCAAGCTTAGTTAAGTGAGCTTGAACTGAGCTGAAGTCAACTAATCAGAAGCAGAACTGAAGAGGTAGATGCCACCTCTCCTCACAACTCAATCGCCAAGGGCCACCTCACCCACAACCCTACCAAACTCCACATGCGCGAATCCTCTTCTCACGCGAATGATGGAATCTTGTGACGTGAATGATGGAGGATTGAATTTATTTGAGGCTCGAATCATAAACATAGCATAACATATTTCAAGCCCCTTGATCCTCACGAAGAGGGGTCCACCTTCCACGCAAGACACAACCCACCACGATAACCATTTTGAATAATCCGCATGCATTGGATATGGTCTAAAATCATAATGTTTGAGTGACGTGGAGAGGGGGGTTCATACCATAGTAAGCGCATTCACTAAACCATGCTTATGATTACCTTGAAGCTTGGCATCATCAACATTATACAAGCTAGCATGAAACCTCCCTCACGTGACCACCATTCGCTAGCATATTGTATTGGATATATGTGACATGGAATGGTATGGTTTAATAGTTTACAAGTGGATGGGTCCCTCATATCCCACTCATCATCACATAAGCGTGAGCCCACTTCTCCCTCACCATACGCTACCACTCCTTCCAACATGATATTTGCCGAACCATATGATATACAATACGTAAAATCCTTATCCAAGCTTTATGTTAATTTTTAAACCATACGAAGGGGGTCCACCCTTCATCCAAACACAATCCTAGCCACCATTCTTTCCACATCAATGTGAGCCCCACTTCATACTTTATCCTCACGTGATTTCTCCTTTTAATTAATTCCAACTTTGATTTTAAACCAAAGTTTTAATGTGCCATGTCACTTTGAAGAGGGTCATATGAGTCGTTGTGACATCATCCCATGTCACCTCACCCCCTTTTTTATTACATTTTTGACTTTTTATAATTTCGACTTTGGTGCATTATGTCCACTTTTAGCATTAAAATGCTATTCTGAAGCTCTATTAGCCGATTGATGACTTTCAAGATGCTTTGGCTATCTGATTGATGGTGAAAGTGGCCCTTGGAGTAAAGATGCTGCTCCGAGCTTGAAAATGAGCCCAACCATACTGAAAATGGACTCTGGATCACATTTTTATTACATTTTGAAATTTTCCATTTAAACCATTTAAAAATGGCTTAAAAAACAGAAAAAAAATATTTTTTCTTGGAATCAGATGAAACTCTAGGGGGACCTAGTACATGTTCATACGACTCAATCAGAATGCGTAGCATGACAAAAAATACTAACACGAAGGCTCTAATAACCTCCCAAGGCCGAAACACCAAGACAACTACCCTAGCTTTGGAGGAGCGAGTGAAAAACTTAGAAATTATTGGTCATTTGTTCAACAGCCAATAATAACCAAGGGAAAAAACACTTTGGGCTAGTCGGCTTGATTCCCAAGTCCGGGAAGCCGAGCCTTTTATAAAAATTTAAATGCTAGGACATTTTTTACAATCACCCCAAGGGGGTATGAACATGTATTTACAAAAAGTTCCGAACAAACTCCTAGGAAAAGGTTGGCGGACTTCTGAATTCTGATCACAAACAAGTGTACTTGTTCAATGCTCTGGCGGCTCACCAAAAAATCCACTAAGTGCAAAATTAGTGGATAACAGAGTGCACATTAATTGGTCCCAGTTCCTCCTGAACGAACTGATGGATGATGCGCAGGAACATCCCACGATGAAGTTTCACTTCTCGTGGCTTTTAATTCTGATCTCATTTGCAGTATGAGCTCCGCCACCAAATTATCAGCCCATGGATATCCCAGTAGAGCTCCTTGGCATGCCATTCCAAAATCTCTAGGACCATAAGGACAGTAAGTGCAAGGCCGATGCGAGGCTTGCATTCTTTCTACAAGGAGAAAGGCTTAGGCAGACTGTGCGCAAGCAATATCGACTGAAACCTGCGACAGTGGCCAAATATCCGTTCATTCGCTTTCACGCAGGGAAGCACAACATCGTCATGCATCCGCACAATGACCCTAAGAATCAGGCACTCTCAACTTTCTTTATCCTCAGAGATGCGGATATCGAAAAGGAAATCAAAGACTGGCCTAAGGAATGGTTTAGCTAGCATGAGGTTCCTGCAGCGCAGCAAGCGACATAGAGGGGTCCATAAGAGAACCCACCGCAGGACCACGCCAATACCGGTACCCAAGAGCATCAGGATGACTCCCAAGAAGAAGAAGAAGAAGATTGAGACCCGCCCAATGCCAACGAAGAAGACCCCCCTACTTATGAGGAGGTGCACATAGAAAGAACCATGAAGAGGAAGGGTAAAGAGCCCATGGAGGAAGATGAAGAAGCCTTGGGCATCCCACATAGGAAGAAGCAGAAGGCTAGCCGATCCCAAGTAATGGGCATAGCATACGAGGATCTGGCTCTTTTTAGTGAGGCGATCGCCGAAGTAGCTGAGAAAACTTTGGGTAACCTCACGAGCAGGCAAACCAACTGGACAGCTTCCATCACTACGAAAGTTAACCCGCTGACAGAGATCGTCACAGAAATGTGCGACACCATGCAGGCTGAAACCTATGGTGTAGACCCAGCAGACACTCTAGCGACGCCAGTGCTGCTCCCGCCCTTAAGAATAGAAATGCCCGCACATGCATTTTCTACAGAAGACGCAGAAAAAGAGGTAAGTGTCCATAGCTTGGACACATTGATTTTGGATTTCTCTAAGCTAACGCTGCCGCAAATATATTCCATTCAGCATGCCGCTGCCACAGAGGTTAGAATCTGGGAAAATGAGGTTGCATATCAGGCAGCCAAGGCAACCAAGAAAGCAAAGGAGCGCAAACATGTTATCAAGCACCGACAGGAAGACCTTGCAGCCCAAGCTCAGAAGCAGGCTTCACTGGAACAAGCTATACAAGAGGCAGACGTGCAACTGTCAGATGAGAAAGAAGCCGAGGCGGTTATCCAAACTGGCCGCAAACCTAAAGAAACAGGTTCGGGAGATGAAAACCAACCAACAGCCGAGCACGCCACCTGAAGTGCTGCAACAAAGGCAAGAATCGACAAATCAAGCTGTTAGCCGGCTTAGGGAAGCCGAGTAGATCTGCGCAGAGGCGGTGGAAGCAATTGCCGCGACATGGGAACAACTCATTGACGATGAAACTGCAGAACAGCTTGCCAAACAGGCGCGGCAAGCAAACCTACAGATATTGGCGGTGAAGGCAGAGATTAAGCTGCCAACCAAGGAAAAAATCGCCAAAGGTACTGAGCTCAAGCAGCTCCTGGACAAGGCAAGAACTCTGCGCGACCAGGAAAGCATGCACAACAAGGAGACGACTAAGCAACAGGCCGAAGCTGAAAAGGTGACAGGACTAATTCAGCCTGTCTAGCAGTGAATCAACGAGTTCACGCAAGAACTGACCAATACCTCATTGGAACACCCCAGCCCCGACAGAGTGCAGGAACTAGAGTAGCAGGAAGATGAAGCTTGCCAGGAGATAGAACGGCTTACTCCCATTTTGACCCAA
Source organism: Pseudotsuga menziesii (assembly GCA_001517045.1). Lineage (NCBI taxonomy): Eukaryota > Viridiplantae > Streptophyta > Pinopsida > Pinales > Pinaceae > Pseudotsuga > Pseudotsuga menziesii. The sequence continues at coordinate 675,592 of LPNX010774591.1, forward strand.
TTCCAACAGAGAACAGTCTGCGCCGGAAGATGCACCCGAGGATGTGCAGGAAGAGGAAAGAGAGGAAGAGGAAAAAGAAGAAGAAAAGGAAGACAAAGACGGACAGGAAGATGAAGAGGAGCAAGAAGAACGCAATCAAGAAGGCCCGGAGCATACGTAGGAAAAACCTACGGACATAGACTCTTCAGAAGAGGCCGAAGAAGAAATTATATAACCCCAAGCCTCGACGTCTAAATTTTTTTTCTAAGTATAGGATGCGGCCGCAGTGCAGGAAACATCGCCAAAAAAAAAGAAAAAAAAAGAAAAAAAAACAACAAGTGACAAAACACGCAAGAAAGGAAGTTGGAGAAAAGCCAAAAAAAAAAAAAGCGGCTGCGCATATCGCACCACTTGCTATATCCACTGCTTATCCGGAAACTTCATGGAAGGAAGATGCTGTAGGGTACAACGATAGCACAAGTGCAGAATAACGACCGAAAGCGATAGGGCGATCGTGGGTGATGAAGTCGGCTTAAGTCGGCGGATGCCACACTAGTGGAAGCACGCTGTAAGTAAGGCTGTTAGTGCCTCGTGTCGAGTCATGATCACCATAGTTGTAGCTGGAGGGGTCGCTGATGGTGACAGTTAATAGACTACCTGTATGCAGTCGACCCTGCGTGGTCATGTAAAATAGTATAAATATGAGGGATTCAATGGTAAAAGGGTTGGTCTCAACTACGTCTTTGTTGGTCGTACTTACATTTAGGTTGGTGTCTCCGTAGCTGCTTGGAAAGGGGGTTATAGAGGAGAGATCTCTGAGAGAGCAGAGTGAAGCTGAGAGATCTGAGTAGTAGAGTAGTCGGAAGTTTGTAGGATGCAGACAGAGTTAGTACAGTAGAAGAGAAGCTTTGCTAGAGCGGTGCAGATGATAGTGAGGTCGATCCAGGCCGTGTGCGAATCTGTAGATAGTAGCAGTAGATTAGGAGAAATAAGACAAAGAGCATGAGAACCAGAAGTCGGAGTCAAAAAGACATATCTTAAGACCAGTTTGCATCCCGCAGACTGCAAGGTGCTATATCCTTTCCTCATGCCAGATGAAGAGCACCTTGGTGGTTTTTCCCAGATGGGTTTCCACGTTATCTCTTGTGTTTGAATGGGTGATTGATGCTGTGAATCTTTATGTTTCTGATTGTTTATGCTTATGATGCAAGTCCTGTTATGATTGAATGAATGTTGCACTGTCAATAAGTGCTCAAATGCATGAATAGGTTATTATGCACTGCTTCTGAGTGTTAGTTTATGTTTATGGCGCGAGCGTTGTTGTGCACCTATATGCTGCGCCTGTCTATTAGCTTACTCTTACATTCTGTCATGTTTAAAGTACTAAGGCCAAATCTCTGTCACGCCGTTAGTAGTTAGTAGAATATATGTGCGGTGTGCACTACAGTTCGGCGGAAATGACTCCATCCTTGCGACTTGGTCGAGCTCCTTAGCTGTGCGCCAAGGGACTATAATCCCTCGGCAATCGCAGAAACATGGTTCCGGCGGTTACCCATTGAAGAGATATCTCGGGTGAGACTGCACCTGCTTCGCAGATGTTGCCGACGGGGCTTGCTCTATCGGGCTGGTATCTCGAGTATTTGTTGGGTTGACTGGCTGCGCAAAACTTGGGTCACGTGAGTAAGGAAAAGTGGCCAACACAATCACTACTACATCATCTATAGTCTTTCCTTTTGGCCACATAAGGACTTGGCCATCTATGAATGCAACCCTCATGCCTTTTGCATCTAATGGAGAGATAGAGAGAAGATTCTTCTTTATTCATGGTACAAATAAGACATCCTTCATCTTCATAGACTTCCCAGAGTCTAGCTTGTAGGAGGATTCACCACCACCTTTTATAGGACACTGGTAGTCATCCTCGAGTTTCACCTTGTGAGGTGATTCATGTTCGGATAGTTTCACAAAGGATTCCTTGAATCCCGTTATGTGTTTGGAAGCCCCACTGTCTATAAGCCAATCATTGCTTCCATGTGAGACAGTTTCTTTGAGAGCAGAGATTAAAACATATTCTTCATCACTTTCTTGTTTGATTCTCTTAGATCTTCTAGGGTTATCTTTCTGGTGGGAGTGCTTACCTTTGTGATAGTCTGTTCTGCTTTTCTTGGATTGTACTGTGAGAGCTTGATCTTCAGTTCCCATCTTTTCTTCTCGGGCTATTATTTGAGCTTCTTCTTGTGAGCATTCTTCCCATAGCCTACTAAACTTGACTAGCTTCTTTCTGGCACAGATCCCTTGAATGAAAGAGTCACATGCCCTAGGGAGACCATTCAAGGTGGTCATCACAATTTCTGCATTCTCTACATCATCCACTGCTTCAAGTTGTTCTTTGATCCGGGAGACCCTTGTAAAGTATGACTGTATGGTCTCCGCATTCTGGATCTTCACATTCTTCAACGAGTTCCTCAAAGTCATCTTCCGATTTATGTTCTTTCCTTCAAATAGCTTGGTCAGGGCATCAAACATTGCTTTAGGTGTCTTTAGGGAGGACACTTGTGGTATGAGGTGATCCTTGATTGAATCAGCAATAATCCTCTCAGCCATGACCAATTTCTTTTTGTGTAAGGCCTTAGCCTCATCTCCCTCGAGAATTCAAACCTCTTCACTGATGTAAGAGTCCAACTCATTTTCTTCTAGGACTAGGGAGATCCTATACTTCCAAGCTCGGAAGTTATAAGCTCCCTCAAGCTTTTCATCAAGCTTGGTGTGATGAGACATCTTAACTGAGAACCTCAAATGGAAATACAAAAGATTTAGATCTTACCAATTTGAGAAGCTGAAAACTGGATATGGAGCTGATCTTCTGTAGTGCTGGTTTTCTGGTTCCAGGGCAGATTAGGGTTTGGCTTTCCCGGAGTTCTACTCAACTAAAAACCCCGATTTTTGTCTCTAAACTTCAATTTTGAGGAGGAGAGTAATCCTAGCCTGAGCTCACTCAAAAATTCCTCTTCAGTGAAAATCCCTAATTTCTCAATGTAGTGGTAGGTCAAAAACTGAAAGTGCTCAGAATTAGATTCTGCTTTTACAGAAAGATGCGCCCTTCAATGGAGGTTCAACCTAGCCTTCTTTTGTTGATGGATTGTGGAGAGAGACCCAAAAAGTAAAAAGCCCAAGCTTCCGCAGCTGCATAGTGTCTTCTTCTCAGGTTAGCTCTGATACCATGTTATAATTTTGATCAATTTAGACAGTATTATCTTAGGATCTTATTTGAGAGAATAACATGCACAGCAATCAAACACAAGAGACAATAGACACAAATATTTTCCTTGGGGAAACCATCAAGGAGAAAACCCCGCAACTTCCTCAGAGATAGAATAAGCACCAAAAGCAGCAGCAAAACCCAAAGACAGCAAGATGATCTCCGACAGCTTATACCATGTTAGAATTTTTATCAATTTGGATAGTATTATCTTAGGATCTTACCTGAGAGAATAACATGCACAACAATCAAACACAAGAGACAATAAACACAAAGATTTTCCTCGGGGAAACCATAAAGGAGAAAACCCCGCAACTTCCTCAGAGATAGAATAAGCACCAATGGCAGCAGTAAAACCCAAAGACAGTAAGATGATCTCCGACAGCTATTTTCTCTCTTATCCCAGCTCCTTCTCTCTCACTCATGCGCTACAACTGAGTGTGAGTGACTATGTGATAAATAGAGAGGCTCATTCTCTATTTATACTTGTTTTCGACTTTACATTATTAACTCACCAGGGCCGACTTCTCTAGGAGAGTCTAATAACCCTAGTGCCCCACAACTGCGGGGACTTTAACCCTTGATCAATAAGGAGGGTTACCCTCTATGACTTTATATGACTTGTTTACATTACTGATTCTCCCGATAGGAACATCGGGGTATGACATGACTCAATTACCCATTGATACTTCCCGATAGGAACATCGGGGTACAATACATAAGATATACAAGTGAATACATTCCGAAGTTACAAATACATCAACACTTAAATGAGATGACTGAGTTTGCAATCTCAGAATTCTGAGATGAATGTTTCTGAATAATTTATCAAACCCTAATAGGCTTGAACCATTGATCAAAATTTGCCACAAGAATAATTTTTACAAAAATTCAAATTAGGGCTTGCTGCCCTAATTTCTTTCTTGTTGACTGAGATCAATCTGAGGCTGCCCAAGTTTCCTGTGTCTGCTTGAGAAGACTAACAAGTTGCCCGAATTTTTGAAAAATTGCCCAGATGCCTTTACTGTGCTGCTCAGAGGCTTCACCTGCTGCCCGGATCCTTCACGCCTAGATCCTTTCCCTGTGTTGCCCGAATCCTTTTCTATGTTGCCCGGATGCCAAACAGGCTGCTCGGATAATGGAGAAGGCAGCCTGAGCGCTGCTCATACCTCTGTTGTAGCTGACTGGAGGGTGGAGAGGTCTGTTCCTGTTGCCCAAGGAGTAAGGGAGGTTTCCCGAGACCTGTAGCAGCTTGCCCGAGTTAGGAACGAACTGCCCGAGTTCAGATCTAGGTTGCCCGGGGTAATGTTGGTGGTTTGTTGAGCTTCCCGAAAAAGAGAAGAATGTTGTCCGTGAAGAGGAGATGGCCCTAAGGTGATGCCCTAGCTCTGCCTTGGCTGGTCGTGAAGGAGAAGAGGGATACCCTAGCAGATTAGGGTATCTACTGTTCACTTGTGCATGAGGGAGTGATTCCCTAGCTCATGAGAGTGATGATGATGCCTTAGCTTGAAAAGCCTCCATGCTAGGGCATAAAAGAAAACAAGAAATATTCACTCTTCCAGAAACCCAACGAAAATCTTCAATTGGAGCAATCACTTGTTGACCATGTAGTGTGTATCAAATGAAATGAAAGTTGCTTTCTTTTATAGGCTTTTAGTCACTTGGAAGTGGACCAAAACACAAAAGAATAAAATAATACAATTTTATTCTTTTACTTTCTGATTTTTAGCTTATGTGGTACTAAAGGCCTTTTTGCATTTTCACTTTGACTTCTTAGTGGTCCAAAGGTCCTTATGTATTTTTGACTTTTACCTTGTAGCCTTCTTCAAGTGCCCTATGGTCAATGCCCTATGGTCAATACAAGTGGTCATAGGGGTCCTTCAAACCCACTCAAAGTACATCATCATAAATAGGAAGAATTACTAATGCTTTTATCTGAAACTCCTTGTGCCACCAAGATCGGGTACTAGGTGTGTTAACCAGGGGTAGCTAATCCCTGGAGAAGATCACAAAGCCCATAGATCAAGGATAGGAGTGCCTCACATGCCTAGACTTGACCTAGAACTTATAGTGATGTCCTGGTAACTGACCAGGTGCCTCCATTCAAAGAATGGAAACTCAAGTCTAGGCTGCGTTCCCCCAGTGCTGGACTGGTTCCACACCCTGGTCCTTGACCAGATGTTTCCATTCAAAGAATGGCTACTTAGCTCAAGGCTGAGCTTCCCCAGTGTTGGACTGGTTCCACATCCTGGTCCTTGATTAGATGTTTCCATTCAAAGAATGGCTATTCAGCTCAAAGCTAAGCTCCCCCAGTGCAGGACCGGTTCCACATCTTGGTCTTTGACCAGATGTCCCCATTCAAAAGAATGGCTACTCATCTCAAGGCTGAGTCCCCCCAGTGCTGGGCTAGTTCCACATCCTGGTCCTTGACCAGATTTCCCCATTCTTTAACAAGATGGCTCTCGATGCTGCTTAGGAAAAAGCAACAAGGATACTCTTAGGTCACCTCTTTAATTGCCCATCTCCTCTATTGTCTTGAATAGGATAACTTTGTGGGGAAACTAAAAGTTGTGTGATAACAAATCCTCTTTGGAAATATTCCATAATATCATTTTCATAAAGTATGCCATTATCCTTGGCAAATTTGAGAAGGGACACAAGATGAACCAAACCTGAACCTTCGTCACCATGAAACTTGTGCACTTGTTAAAATGGAGCTCATTGACAAAGATTTTAATATTTGTTATTATTGTTGGACTGGTCCCACATCTTGGTCCTTGATTAGATGTTTCCATTCAAAGAATGGCTATTCAGCTCAAAGCTGAGCTCCCCCAGTGCAGGACTGGTTCCACATCTTGGTCTTTGATCAGATGTCCCCATTCAAAAGAATGGCTACTCATCTCAAGTCTGAGTCCCCCTAGTGCTGGGCTGGTTCCACATCCTGGTCCTTGACCAGATGTCCCCATTCTTTAACAAGATGGCTATCGATGCTGCTTAGGAAAAATCAACATGGATACTCTTAGGTCACCTCTTTAGTTGCCCATCTCCTCTATTGTCTTGAATAGGATAACTTTGTGGGGAAACTAAAAGTTGTGTGATAACAAATCCTTTTGGGAAATATTCCATAATATCATTTTCATAAAGTATGCCATTATCCTTGGCAAATTTGAGAAGGGACACAAGATGAACCAGACCTGAACCTTCGTTGCCATGAAACTTGTGCACTTGTTAAAATGGAGATCATTGCCAAAGATTTTAATATTTGTTATTATTGTTAGAGGAAAAGATCTGGAATATTGATATCAAATATAATATTGCTGCCTGCCCAAGGCAGGTATTAATCAATATCTATCTCAATAAAAAATCGATAAATATGTTTCTTGGTACACAATCTAGTGCACTCTATTGAAAAGGACTAACATGTTTTACCCATTAAAGCACGAGTTGGAAAAAAACTTTTGCTTATCACTCTCTATGTTTAATAGGATGTTAATCATGTGGATTAGAAATTTTGTAGAGATCCCAATATTTGTTATATGATATTCAAGGTCAAACCATAAAGATGGCTAGTATCTTATGGGTATTTTATCTCAATAGATAGAGGAAATATAGGAATTCAATCAATCGAACATGTTACTTGGCATTAGCAATATTATACCTGTTGACTTTAAAGGAAATACACAACCACTTGCCATGCAAAGAAAAAAAATTAGTGCACATTGAATTCTACTCGGCACCTTGTGTAAGATTCTTTCTTTTATAGGCAACTCTAGATTCATTCTCAACTTGTTTGAATATTTTACCTGTATGAGATTTGAACCCAAACTCAAACCTACCACAGGGGATTATTGTGTTCTGTTTGTTTGTGAAATTTGAGTTCTTTTTATTCTCTTGCATTGTACTCACCTTAATGAATCACATATTTACCATGCAGTTCAAAGCTTGAAGGACGTGTTCCAAGTTGCAGGCTTAGTGAGAAAGTATGTTCCAAACTATTATTTTAATTCACTTATAACATCCTGCCTAAATTTCTGCAACTCTTTTTGTTTCATATAGCACTCTTTTTGTTTTATACTTTAAATGATAAGTTATTCTTAGACACACAACAAACTAAGTATTGCTCCTTCATGAGAGTGAATAGTGCAAAAAGGTTAACAGATCTTACTGAGCTTGACTGGCAGGCAAGCGATCAGCTTGGAACATGGTTTGAAGATGATGATGCACTAGAACGTGCTCTAAATGCAGAGTATTGTTTTTCGCTTATCGAACGTTTTCCTATTTTGTATTTTAATTTCACCAGTTAGATTAAGTTACTGGACTTGTTTTAGGCTGTTCTTACTTTTTTCTTACTCCAGGTGGTATCTTCAACCTTCAGATCAGAAGATCTCTAGTATTTCACAGGCTATTCATCTGAGCAAAGATGAAAATAAGCCTTCTATTATTGGGTATGCTATTTGGGAATCTAGTGTCAATAAGACAGGAATATATAATGAGACGTGTAAATATTACATCTTATATCTGTTTTACATCTGAGTTGTTTCCAATCAAGATCTAGATCACTGAATGAAGGTTATGGCTGCAGAAATACAGCACTTCCAGGCTCAAAAGGTGTATCAGTAGCAATTTCATTCCCACAGGTCAGTAGATAATATCTGTCTGTTGAATTGAAATAGATAGAAATACAAAACTGCTCGCTGTAGCCTGTTGGATCAGAATCTTCACAAGGTAAGTTTTAATTTGATTGACAATGTGCTAGTTTCGGAAATGGGAATGCCTAGAAATGCGACACCCAAAAATGGGTACGTGAAGGAAAACACAACATAAAAATATTATCTATATATGTATGTATGCATGCATACAGCTTTTTTTAAATAACACATTATCTTGTAGGAAAATGAATGATGGGTTAATATGTAGGTAGGTTTAGGATCGAATTAGAGGCTATTTTGTCTCCTTTTTCCATAAATTAGGGGTTTTAAAACTTTCTATGGGTCCCATGCCCCTCATGGTTTGTTGGGCATTTCTGAGAAGTTTTTGTGTTTCTGCGAGTTTCTGATACTGGTACGTGGGCAGTGTAGCAGTTTTGTGCAACATAGCTTCATGGTTAATAGTAAATACATTGTTTTTTTCTTGCTTTCATCGTTGTCTCAGTTAATGGATCCCTACCAAACAAGATTTTAATACACTAATCCATTAGATTGGGGTCTGTTAAGAAATAGAAACACAAGAGACTTAAGCCATTCTCAACAATTTTATTCATCCAATATAGTATATGGATGTAACCACCTCTAGATCTAGTTCTCATTGATAACTCATTAGTGGATTATGACAAAATCTCATCAATAGATAAGGATAACAAATCATAAGAGGTGATCTAGGACTTTGTGATTGCCTAGAGATTCACAGTCTAAGAATCCCACCCTCAATAATAATTCCATTAACTTTATAAAATCATAATAATTAATTAATTAAGTAGAAAAAAGGTGAAAAGGGATATAAAGAGAGAATTGGCCCCCATTCTCTCATTACTGAAGATCATTTATGAAATTAATTTAGAGAGCTCTGGCAACTTTTTTGGGTTCTGGGGTTGAAACTCTTGAGTGAATTGGTTTCGGTGGTGAAACGAATCCACCTTAGCCTTGTACAGCCTCGATTTTTGTGCCCTGTTTTATCTCGAAAACTGTGCCAGCTTTTACCTCGATTTCTGTGCCAAAAATCTGCCTAGAAAAATGTGCCAAAATCCGTACTATACGGAATCCGTACACCTCGAAAACTGTGCAGCATTAAATGCAGTCTGTACACCATCGATTTCTGTGCAGCATTAAATGCAGTCCGTACACCCTCGATTTCTGTGCCAGCAATTAATGCAGTCCGTACCCTCGATTTCTGTGCAGTCTCTATTCTTGGGAATCGTGCCAATACCCTAGCTCGACCTCCTCTCTCAGCTCAGTCTCTCCTTCTCCAAAATTGAAAACGTTCAGTGATATTGCCTCCCTCAACCCTTTTTGTCTAAATCCTAAGTGAGAATCTAATCCAACGGTGGAGAAAGATCCAATCCAATGGCTAAGATTCAATGAGAGTAAAAATCACATTTATTTAAATCACTTAAATAAATTTACTCTCCCCCTTAAATTTATCAAAAAGTGACTTTAACTTTATAAAGTCTCATTAAGTAGCTTTTAATGTGAGGGTCACATTTTTCCCTTTTCTAAGTGACTTAGGCAAAAAGTCACTTAGGGAACAAATTCCTAGGTACAAAACTAACACTCCCTCTTACCGAGGAAGGTGTTCTGCACCACTCCCAACTTATCTCTGAAGAAGACAAACTTCCCCCTCCCCAAAGACTTCGTCAGAATGTCTGCTACCTGCTCATCAGTGGATATATACTGTTGCTCAACTGCCCCTCTCTGAACATAGTCACGGATGAAATGGTACTTGATCTCAATGTGCTTCGACCTGTCATGAAACACTGGATTCTTAGAGAGCTGAATGCAACTCTGATTGTCACAATAGATCACCGTAGGCCTAAGCTGTTGATCAAATAAATCTACCGATAACTTGCGAAGCCACAGTGCTTCACAAGTAGCCTGACTGGCTGCCATATACTCAGCCTCAGCAGAACTCAGTGCAACGGACTTCTGTTTTCGACTGAACCACGACACTGCTGCCGAGCCCAAACTGAAACAACAACCGGAAGTGCTCTTCCGATCCCTCACACAACCTGCCCAGTCTGAATCTGTGAACCCAACCATGCTGACTCCACCCGAACCCCTGTATTCCAGACCATAATCCACCGTACCTGCAAGATATCTCAGTATGTGCTTTGCGGCAGTCCAGTGCACACTCCTAGGCTCAACCATGAACTGACTAAGAGTGTT
>LPNX010774591.1:687685-713703 GCA_001517045.1 Pseudotsuga menziesii
GCTCTCCTAGTCTCCTCCTGCACAAAGTCATCCCAAAGTCTATCCCGGGTAGGTAGGTTCTCTCTACCCACTATGGCTTGCACAAATGCACCCCAGGGCTTTGAAGCCCCATTCACTGCTGTGCGTACAAGCTCTGTAGGGGCTACCACCTCCCCAACCGCTGCTAGTTCATCCCGAACTGCAGAAATCCTGGTAAGATATGCTGTGACTCCCTCACCCCCATTCATCTTTATACTTTTGAGTTTCTCTTTGAGAACCATCTTCCTGTTCTCATTGGAACTCTCATACAAACTGATCAAGGCTGACCACATCAAGTGTGCCCTAGTCTTGCCTGAAATGTGAGGGATTATGTGGTCTTTAACTGCATCTAGAATGATCCTCCTAGCTTTACAGTCCTTCTTGTTGAAAGCTGATAGAGCTGCTGCATCTGCTGATGCGGGAATGACAACCGGGTTAGCTGCAGTGTTCCTAACTATATCTGGCCATAACTCATTCTCCTCCAGTATCAGTAAAATTCTGGCCTTCCACGGCACAAAATTTCCTGTCTCATCCAGCCTATCCTCTAGTCTAAGACCTGTAGCCATCTCTACACCAACCCAACAAAGTGCTGCTCACTGACAGAAGGTAAAATACTAAAAATTTCTGAGATCTGAAAATTTCTGTGTGTCTGCAAACTATCACTGTTTTCTTCCCCCAAGCTCTGATACCATGAAGAAATTCTGCGTTTTACTGTTTGCTGGTTTATGTCAACATTTCGTGGTTTTCACATACAGCCGGTTTTGCATTGGCTGTAGGTTACTTATGAAATTTTACTGAACAATTAAACACACAGTAAAATACACTAACAGGTTGAAAAACATATTTAACAATCACACCATAAAATGATAGACTCAGAGATTTTTGGCCAAAATCAAGCCCTGGAAAAATCCCCACAGGGAAAACCAGTTAGAGAGAGAGAGAGATTTTATTATCTTCAGCAAAATATCATAACAGAAATACAGTGAAAATTTAACTTATCTCCACCCAAGATTTCATCTCAAAATCTTGAAAAACGTGCCCAGCAAAGCCTTGAAAACTGTGCATAAAAATAACAGCAATCCGTACAACGGTACGGCCTCGATTTCTGTGCCCTGTTTTATCTCGAAAACTGTGCCAGCATTTACCTCGATTTTTGTGCCAAAAATCTGCCTAGAAAACTGTGCCAAAATCCGTACTGTACGGAATCCATACACCTCGAAAACTGTGCAGCATTAAATGCAGTCTGTACAGTCCGTACACCCTCGATTTCTGTGCCAGCAATTAATGCAGTCCGTACCCTCGATTTCTGTGCAGTTTCTCTTCTTGGGAATCGTGCCAATACCCTAGCTCGACCTCCTTCTCTCTCAGCTCAGTCTCTCCTTCTCCAAGATTGAAAAAGTTCAGTGATATTGCCTCCCTCAACCCTTTTTGTCTAAACCCTAAGTGGGAATCTAATCCAACGGTGGAGAAAGATCCAATCCAATGGCTAAGATTCAATGAGAGTAAAAATCACATTTATTTAAATCACTTAAATAAATTTACTCACCCACTTAAATTTATCAAAAAGTGACTTTAACTTTATAAAGTCTCATTAAGTAGCTTTTAATGTGAGGGTCACCGTTTTCCCTTTTCTAAGTGACTTAGGCAAAAAGTCACTTAGGGAACAAATTCCTAGGTACAAAACTAACACAAGGGTGATCCACTATTCTTACTCATTGCTTTCTTTTTGAGGGGATGCATTTATTATCAGAGGATGTATTTGTCTGGGGAAGGCACAAGGATCCAAATCTGAACATCTTCACTTCTCATTCTCTCTGCCATAATTGTTAAAGAAGAGGCTGATCTATTGCTGGGCGTGTTCTTTGACTAATACCATCTGGGGCGTGACATTTCCCTGAAGTTTGTTTCCAGAAAGGGAGGTGTTTCATCACCAAAGGGGGATGCCCAGTTCATGTTTATCTACAGGCCAGACAGAGTAAATCAGACTTTATTTGGCTGAAATAATAGTGTTGTTATAGCTGATATTAATTATTGTAATTTGCATTAAATGTACTCGTTGCTTTTTGGTGATTGAATGCAATAAAAATATTATTTTATGTGCAAAAGTTATGGTGAATCCATTGTGAAATTGTCATGACAAATAAATCTGAAACATAACTATCTCAAACCAAACAAAGGTTAATCATCACCAAGAGGGGATTTTACCCCAACTAGGGAATCACCATGTTGTCTCCTTACACACACCGGGGTGGAAGCACAACAAAAGTCTTCAAGCTGCTTGGTGTGTCCTTGGGGCCAAGTCTTGAGTCAGGTGCTGTCACTTGATTCTGACTCCTTTGTTTAGGCAAACTCCTAACAAAGCCAAGGGGGGTAGTCCCTACAAAAGAGTTTCTAAGGCTCTTTGTTATGGTTTGGTTGTTAAAAATGGAAGTAAGTTTCTTAGGAGTTTCGTAAATTGATCAAAACAAGAACTTGCAAACTAATTAAATTTCAACAACATAGATCTGGCACTCATAATATAATTGATTGAAAGAAAAATAGTGATAATTGCAATATAACCAATGCCAAATGGAGTCAACAAATTAAAAGAGATGTTGCTTGTTACCAACTAAGTTGCACCTAGTTGGACTTTCAGGCGAGCCGTCAATGTATGGACAAGCACACTTGTTCATGCCCAGAGTTTAGAATTCTGCCAGGCCTTTTCTGAGAATTTTTTTATTTTTTGTAACACATGTTCATAACCCCTTGGGGAAATTGTAAAATATGTTCTAGCATGGTCAATTTTATAAGACTCGGCTTCCTAGACATAGACATCAAGCCGACTAGCCCAGAGTGTTTTTTTCCTCAGTAATTACTTCTTGTTGAACAAACGACTAATCATTTTTGAGTTTTTCACTCACACCTACAAAGTTGGTGTAGTCGTCTTAGTGGTTAGGCCTTAGGAGGTTATTAGAGCCTCTGTGTCAATGTTTATAAACATTCTAGGCATTCGAATTGAGTCGTATGGACATGTGGTAGGTCCCCTTAGATTTTTTTTCAATTCTGAGAAAATTATATTTTCTCGTAAAATTAGGCCATTTTTTAATGGTTTAATTATAAAATTTGTAAGGGGCATTAAACTTTGATCCGAAGTCCGTTTTTGGTGTGGGAATGTTCGTTTTTGTTGAATATTGTAACTTCAAAGGATATTCTAAATGTACTTTATTGATGTAACCCAAGGGAGATGTTATTATTCCTCTAGCGGGGTGTTACTATTGTATTTGGTCATCATAGAGTCATGAGGTAAATCCTCCATTGTAAGTCGGGTCATTAGTACCCTAATGAATAATATAATATATTGTTTTGAGTCTGCCCAGACAGTTTAGTGGGGCCGACTTGATTAGGGTAAAAGTCAGTTGGCTCAATGTGTATAAATAGGGGAGCTGTGATTCTATTTGGACACAGACTCGCTCACTTGAGTAGCACATAGGAGAGAGAGAGACATAACAGAAGGAGGAGAACACATGTTTTGGGGGTTATCTCTGATACATCTTATATAGAGGAAGTTTTGCTGGGTTTTCTTCCCCTTGAGGGTTTCCTAGGATAAATACTATGTCTATCTTGTGATTGTGTTTCTATCAGTGATTCTGGATATGCTACTACTATGATATTTGAATTGAACACTAATGAATCTACTCTAGCATATGAAATATTAACATAGTATCAGAGCTAACCTGATTAGAGCAACTTTCACAAGGTGAAATTCTCTCTCCTCCCTCTCTGGAAGAAATTAGGGTTTCTGCAAAAGTTGGAATTTGGAAGATTTGCTTGCATAGGAAGTTGTGCCTCCCTGGAGCGCATCTATTGAGCCCTAGATCGAGATTTTTGGGTTGTTAAATATCCGGGAAAGACAAACCCTAGTTTGGCAGTGAACCAGAAAGCTGTAGTGAAACAAAACCATAAATTTTGCAGTGCTGCAACCTCACAAGTAGGATTTGAAAGGTGAAGATTTGAGATCTCTAGAAAGCAGTTGGATCAACCAACTCGCCTCCCTCAAGTGCATCCACTGGTAAGGTCAGTTTTTGATTTTTAGTGACCTATTGGATAGGATGGCCCCAAGCACTAAGCTTGAGGACAAATTGGAAGGCATAGAAAACTTCCTACCTTGGAAGTACAGGATTGGTCTCATTCTTAGAGAGAATGGTCTTGAGAAGTACATCAAGAATGAAGTTGCAGAACCAACAAAAGTTGAAGCTAAGGAGAAGCATGAACAAGACCTAGTCAAGGCAATGAGGATCATTGCTGACTCTATTAAGGATCACTTGATCCCACAATTGTCATCCAAGAAGACACATAAACAGATGTATGATGCTCTTTCCAGAATGTATGAAAGAAGGAACATCAACAAAAAGATGAATCCGAGAGCTCAACTGAAGGGCACCAAAATGAGGAAAGGGGAGTCTATTCAAGATTACTTCACAAGGGTCTCTCAATTCAGAGAACAACTGAGTGCTATTGGAGACACCCTTGATGAGGATGAACTAGTTATGACTGCTCTCAATGGTCTCACTAGACCTTGGGACTCATTCATTTAGACTCTGTGTGCCAGAAAAGAAAGCATGAAGTTTGACATAGTATGGGAAGATTGTATACAAGAAGACGCTAGAGTAGCCAATGGAGAAGCTCTCCTCAGAAAAGATGATCAGGCTCTAGCCACCCATACTAAAGGAAGAAAACAATCAAACTTCAAGAAGAGTAATCGTAAGCCTTCAAAGAAGGAATTTCAGAAGAAGGATTACTTAAAGTATCAATGTTACAACTGTCATAAGATAGGACATCTTGCTAAAGAATGTCCATCATCAAAGAAGAACAATAACAAGAGACATCATGCTCATCTAGTTGAAGATGAAGAGGTAGAAGAAGAAAGGCCTCGAAAGAAAACTAGAGGTGAAGATGTAGAAGAATATGTGTTATTCTCTGCACTCTCTGGGTTTGTAACACCCGGATAAGACACATGGCTTATTGATAGTGGTGCCTCGAAGCACATGGCAGGGAAGAAGCAAACTCTGTCAAAACTTGAAGAGAAGAACTCTCCCCAGAAGGTATTGGTGAATCAAGCTAAAAGCTTGACTCTGAAGATGAAAGAAGTACTGTATGTACCAGGTTTGAAAAAGAACCTACTTTCCATCTCTGCTCTAGATAAGAAAGGATATAGAGTTCCTTTTATAGATGGACATGTACTGATGTGGTCCAAAGGAAAGACACTTGTAGATGTTGTGGTCATTGGAGAAGGAGGACTGTACAATCTCAAAGGACATCCAGAGACAACCCTTGTTCTTGAGACTACTAGATCAAGTGAACTATGGCATAGAAGAATTTCTCACATCAACTACAAAGCATTGCCCTATGTGAGCAAGGTGGTAACAGGGTTACCAGATCCGAAGATCGAACATGAGGGAACTTGCAAAGGATGTGCAAGTGGAAAGAACATTAAGAATCCCTTTCCGAAAAGTGAAACAAAGACCAAAGGTACATTAGAACTAATTCATTTTGATGTGTGTGGTCCTATGCCCTCCATATCCTTAAGTGGATGAGTACTATGTCACATTTATTGATGACTATTCAAGAAAGACTTGGATATACTTCTTGAAGAACAAGAGTGAAGTGTTCGGGAAATTCAAGGAATTCAAAGCTTTGATAGAGAACCTTTCAGAAAAGAGAATCAAGACACTAAAATCAGATAATGGTGGAAAATACACTTCAAAGGAATTTGAAGCATTCTGTAAGGAGGCAAGAATCAAGAGGGAACTAACAAGAGGGAACTAACCACTTCCTATAATCCCCAACAGAATGGTGTTGCGGAAATAAAGAATAGAACTATCATGGAAGCAGTGAAGACCATGATTCATGGTCAAAACCTCCCTATGCACCTCTGGGATGTAACATCAAGAACAACCGTATATGTGCATAATAGATTATCTCACAGTGCTCTTGGATTCAAGACTCCTGAAGAGATGTATACTAGAAAGAAACCTGAAGTGAGCCATCTCAAGATATTTGGCTATCCAGTATATGTACATATTCTGAAAGAGAAGATAACCAAGTTGGATCCTTCTGGGAAGAAGGGAATATTTGTAGGATACTGTGAAGTCTCCAAAGCCTTTAGGATATACATTTTAGGATTCCATCATATTGGAATTAATAGGGATGTAACATTTGATGAAGAGACAACTCTTAAGAAGTCTAGAAGGTCTGAGCTTGAAGAATTACATGAAGAGGATGTATCTCCTAGAATGATAGAAGCTGAACCCTCTCCTGAAATAGTAGCATCGGAAGATCATGACATGCTAGAACCTCAAGAGCCCGCTACTATGGATATCTCTCGAAAGAGAAAACCTGCTTGGGTAAGAGAAGTCATACAAGAAGCAGAAAGATATGGAGCACCAGAAGGCTCCACAAGAACCAGCGAAAGATCAAAGCCATATTCCACTTATGTAGCTTTGATGTGTGATCTTGTGGATCAAGAACCCACTAGCTATGAAGAAGCTGCACAAAAGAAAGAATGGGTTGAAGCAATGACAAAAGAATACTAGTCGATCATGAAGAATGATGTTTGGGATATTGTTCCCAAACTAGAAAACAAGAGTGTGGTATCTTCAAAATAGATCTACAAGATAAAACATGCTGCTGATGGAAGTATTGAAAAGTACAAAGCAAGATTTGTGGCTAGAGGATTCTCTCAGAAAGAGGGGATCGATTATGAAGAGACATTTGCTCCAGTAGCAAGGTACACTTCCATCAGAACCATCATGGCACTTGCTTCCATGATGAAGTGGGACTTACTCCAGATGGATGTAAAGAAAGCCTTCCTTAATGGTGTGATTGAGGAAGAGGTTTACATTGGACAACCACAAGGATTTGAAGTTGAAGACAGAGCGCCTCATGTATGCAAGTTGAAAAGGGCTTTGTATGGACTAAAGCAAGCTCCTAGAGCTTGGTATGGCAGAATAGATAGCTTCTTGACAAGCATGGGATTTACCAAGAGTAAAGTTGATCCTAACCTCTATATGAAGATTATGGATGATGAACCAATCATACTATTGTTGTATGTGGATTACCTATTTTTGACTGGAAATGAGAAACAAATCAAGGATTGTAAGAAGAAGCTAGTTGAAGAATTCCAGATGAAAGATCTTGGATTGATGCATTATTTCCTAGGGCTGGAAGTGTGGCAGAGCCCAGAAGGAATCTTTCTGAATTAGGGAAAGTATGCAGTAGAAATCTTGAAAAGATTTGATATGTTGGATTGTAAAGCCATGGCCACACCCATGGACACCAACTTGAAGCTGTTGTTTGATGAGACATCAGAGTTAGTGGACATGACTCAATACAGACAGATTGTTGGGTCATTGATGTATCTGACGAACACAAGGTCAAATATATGCTTTGCTGTGAACACATTAAGTCAGTATCTAGTTAAACCTAGACATGTTCACCTGATAGCTACAAAGTATGTGATGAGGTACCTAAAAGGTACGATAGAATTGGGACTTTACTATGGGAGAGATCATGACTACAAATTGTATGGATATATGGATTCAGATTGGGTAGGAAGTGCCGTAGACAGGAAGGGCACCTCAGGTGGATGTCATTGTCTGGGATCCGCCATGATCTCATGGTTTAGTAAGAAACAATCCAGTGTTGCTCTCAGTATAGCTGAAGCAGAGTACATTGCAGCTTGCTCTGCTTGTTGTGAAGCGATATGGTTTCAAAAGATGATGTCAGGATTATTTGACATGGAGTTGGACACCACAGTAATTTTTTGTGACAACCAGAGTTGCATAAAGATGACAGAGAATCCAGTGTTTTATGACAAATCAAAGCACATAGAAATATGATGTTTTTATATAAGGGATATGGTGCAAAAGGGAGCTATCAAGCTTTAGTATGTGAGTATCGATGAGCAAGTTGCTGATGTACTGACCAAGCCTCTATCTAGAGTGAAGTTTGAATATTTCCGTGACAAGCTTGGTGTAGTTCGAAAAGGATTTCCTTGGAAGGAGGAACAGTGATGGGACTACAGATGATATGGACCTTCTTTGAAAAAGGAGGAACAAGTCGAAGCTATGGACTTTCCTTGGAAAGGAAGAACAAGTAGAAGACATGAACCCTCCTTGGACAAAGGGGGAGCAGGTTGATAATATAAAACTTCCCAGGAAAGGGGGAGTAATGATGAGACTAACATTGATGATGGATGATAGTGATCCTCTCTTAAGGATGGCAGGTATAACACTCTATGCATGCAAGTGGTCCTTACTAGCTAAGGATGGCCTTGCAGATGTTACTCTTGCATGGAGAGGACCAACATTCAGTTGTGGATACCATAGAATAACATTTGTTTGGGAGTGGTCCTAACCTGTGTGGTATGGATGCTCTATGATGAGTTCTCACGGACGACATGACTGACATTTGTATGCAGTCGAGATCTGCTCTGCAGACAATACTCTTGTGTAGAGTATGCCTACATTCATATGTAGATACCATAGAATAACACTCGCTTGGGAGTGGTCCTAACCTTTGTGGTATGGATGCTCTATGATGAGTCCTCACGAACGCCGTAGTATAACACTCACTTGGGAGTGGTCCTAATCTGTGTGGTATGGATGTTCTGCGATGGGCCGACATTTTGTATGCGGTCGAGATCTTCTCTGCAGACAATACTCTTGCTTGGAAGAGTATGCGTACACGTAAGTGTAGATACCGTAGTATAACACTCACTTGTGAGTGGTCCTAACGTTAGTGGTATGGATGGTCTACAATGAGTCCTCACGGACGATAGGGCTGGCACTGGGTGCAGTTGAGATCTACATTTAGTTGTAGACGATTCAGCTGATCGATATCATGGATCATGCCGATGGAGGATTGCATCGTCCTTGGACTCATGTCCTAAAGTGATAGGGATTGATCATCCCGCAAATAGATCATGTGTACTACAGGTAGCGTGGTGGCAAAGGATCAAGTAGATCAAAGTGCAACTGCGAATGGTGAAGAAGGATTGAAGTGCTGTTACAAAAGGATCGAAAGGATCGAAGTGCTGCTACAAAGGATTGAGAAGATCAAAAGGCTGTTGCTGCAGAAGATCGAAGTGCTGCTGCAAAAGATCAAGAAGATCGAAGTGTTGCTGCAAAGGATCAAAAGATCAAAGTGTTGCTACGAAGTATCGAAAGGTCGAAGCATTGCTGCAAAATGATCAAGTGATCATGTGATGCAGAAGATGAAGAGTAATTGCTCCAGTTACTGATTATGAAAACTTCCTATGACGTATAGATGTGTTACCTCGATGTACTGTTAAAATATTGTCTTTCTGTTCTCCTATAGTCTATGATGTTGTCTGTAGAATAACCTTCTCATTAAGGGGGAGTGTTGAATATTGTAACTTCAAAGGATATTCTAAATGTACTTTATTGATGTAACCCAAGGGAGATGTTATTATTCCTCTAGCGGGGTGTTACTATTGTATCTGGTCATCATAGAGTCATGAGGTAAAGCCTCCATTGTAAGTCGGGTCATTAGTACCTTAATGAATAATATAATATATTGTTTTGAGTCTTTCTAGGTGAAGTCGGCCCAGACAGTTTAGTGTGGCCAACTTGATTAGGGTAAAAGTCAGTTGGCTCAATGTGTATAAATAAAGGAGCTTAATCCTTATTTGGGCATAGACTCACTCACTTGAGTAGCGCATAGGAGAGAAAGAGACAGAACAGAAGGAGAACACCTGTTTTTGTGGTTATCGCCTATACATCTTATACAGAGGAAGTTTTGCCGGGTTTTCTTTCCTTTTAGGGTTTCCTAGGATAAATACTGTGTCTATCTTGTGATTGTGTTCTATCAGTGATTTTGGATATGTTGCTGCTATGATATTTGAATTGAACACTAATGAATCTAGTTTAGCATATGAAATCTTAATAGTTTTCACACTCAGAGCATCCATTTTACATCAAAGGCCACTTTTCCTATGTTCCATGCGACCAAATCATCTGGTAAAGCATTATTTCACTAATGGAGCTACATAATGGTCAATAAATGTTAAACATGTGGCAAAATGACATAAGTCAAAAGTCAAAGAGGACATGTTAAAAATGTATGGGTGATGTGGAAAAGTCAACAAAGGATGGAGGTGAGTTAAATCAGTAAATTTTCCTTTAATATTCAACTAGGGCTAAATAGTGCATGCAAAATATCAACTGATAAGTTATAACCACACATGAATATCTTTTACAGTATGTAGCGGAATATAAAATTGAGAAATAAATCACAACATCACATCACAATATTGACACTATTATTTTGGGTATGGAAACCCTCGGAAAAACCCAAGATGGGAAAACCGGTGCAACAGTCAGATATAGATTTTATTATGAGAAAATATGGAACTTTTACAATCATTGCAAATTCACCCAAACTTGGCGAATGCAGTACCCAACAGAATCACTGGCCAAATCCCAGCTAAACCTCAACACCCTCCTGTGTGAGTGTACGGCCCAGCTGTACGAAGCTCAATGATCCTGCTGCTCGCTCCTCCGTCTTCTCAGCTAAATCCTCTGTCTGACTTTCTCTCCTTGTCTGTATCCTGTCTCTGTCGGAATACAAGTGTGTGCGTTCTCTCCACCAATTGATCTCTCTTTTATAACTTTAGGTAAAGCGAAAACCCTAATTTCACTTTCACTTTAACTAGTGGTAAAGCAAAAACCTTAATTTCACTTTCACTTTAACTAGTGGTTCACTAAAGTTAATTTAGATCACTTTAATTTATTTTCCAAAGTAAACTTAGGAAAAGTAAATTAAATACAATTGGTTTCCTATTTTAAGTCTTCCGCATGTAAGAACACATGCATGCAGGAAGACCTTCCTTGTTGCTACTAGTTTAACACTCCCTTTCAACGAGGAAGGGATTCGGTAGCAACCCCAACTTATTCTTGAACTTCACAAAACTTTGTCTGCAAAGTGCCTTGGTGGAAATGTTCGCCACTTGCTCATCTGTCTGTATGTTCTCCAACCGAATGGTTCCCCTCTGAACACAATCTCTCAAGAAGTGGTATCTGATGTCTATGTGTTTGCTTTGGTCATGGAACACTGGACTCTTAGATAGCCTGATGCCACTCTGATTGTCACAGTGAACTACTGTAGCCTCTAGCTCACACTTGAACAACCCTGGAAGTAACTTCCTCAGCCACATACCGTCACAAGTAGCCATGCTGGCTGCCATGTACTCAGCCTCTGCTGAGCTCAATGCAACTGACTTCTACTTCCTGCTGAACCAAGAGACAACCCTTGATCCAATACTGAAACAACAACTTGAAGTACTCTTCTGGTCCTCTACACATCCTACCTAGTCAACATCTGTGAAACCTGCTAACTGTACACTCCCCCTGCGCTCATAAACCAATCCATACTCCACTGTACCTCTGATGTAGCGAAGTATGTGCTTCGCAGCTGTCCAATGCACTCTCCGAGGGTCCACCATGAACTGACTCAAAGAGTACTGCAAAGCTGATGTTTGGTCGAGTGTTGACCAGATACATAAGCAATCCGATAAGCTGACGATACAAGGTAGGATCAAATCCGTCTGACCCTGATGCATCAATCTTCCTCTAGTTGGAAACTAGAGGTATGGCCATAGGCTTGCAGTCCTCCATCCTGAATCTCTTCAAGATCTCTACTGCATACTTCCACTGTCCAATGAAGAAGCATCCATCTCTCTGCCAAACCTCCAAGCCCAGAAAGTAATGCATCAGCCCAAGGTCTTTCATCTCAAACTACACTGCAAGGTTGGACTTGCAGTCTCCAATCAGCCTCTCATCTCCTGTTAAAAAGAGATCATCCACATATAAGACTAGTATGAGAGGCACCTCACCTGTCAAGAAGTACAGGTTGTGGTCAGCCTCACTCCGCTGAAATCCCATCTCCCGTAGATAGCTGTCAATCCTCGAGTACCATGCTCGAGGTGCTTGCTTGAGCCCGTAAAGAGCTCAATACAGTCTACATACATGTGTCTCCCTGTTCTCCACATCAAACCCCTCTAGTTGCTCAATATACACCTCTTTATCACTCCGTTGAGGAAGGCAGTCTTGATGTCCATCTGGTGGACACGCCAACCCATCTCAACTACTAGTGAGATAATGGTCCGAATGGAAGAATACCTGGCAATAGGGGCGAAGGTCTCCTCATAATCAATACCCTCCTTCTGTGAAAACCCCTTTGCCACGAAGCACGCCTTGTACTTCTCCACGCTTCTGTCTGCTGCATGCTTCACCTTGTAGATCCGTCTAGATCCCACCACCTTTTTCCCTTGTGGCCTTGGCACAACCTCCCATACCTGGTTTTTCATAATGGAGTCATACTCCTCAACCATAGCTTCTTGCCACACATCATGTTGTGCAGCCTCCCCGAAGTTGGAAGGTTTAGAGTTAATCAATTTTGTCATCAATGCTATATAACTAAGCCTCTCTGGTGGCACACTCCGTCTAAAAGATGTCTGTGGAGGATCTACCTGCCTGGAATCTTGCACTGTGGATCTAAACCACTTAGGCCTTGGCCTAGTGTCAACTTGTTGTGGCTGCTGGATATCCGTCTCCTGCTGCAGCTCATCCTTCAAGTCAATGACTAAAGGATCTTGTCCACCTGACTCCCTCTGACCACTAGAACCTATGCTCTGTGTCTGTACCTATACCTGTACATCTGGCTCCTCCAACTTGACTCCCGACTCCTGTGCTGGCCGCTGCTCTGCTGGTAAGTCCAGAGATCTCCGCAAGGCCCTGTCCTCCTCAAACTGGACATCCCTGCTCACAATGATCCTCCTGCGAGCAGGAATGTAAACTCTATATGCCTTCGAAATCTCGCTGTAACCAACAAGTAACCCCTTCTCTCCAGAAGGATCTAGCTTCTTCCTATTGTCAGCATGAACATGACAATAGCAGACATTGCCAAATATGCGAATGTGACTCACATCTGGCTTAGTGCCTATGAAGACCCTCCAGTGTCTTCCTCCCCAAGGCTGTGTGGGGACACCTGTTCTGAATGTATACTGCAGTCCTGTATGCCTCGGCCAAAAGGAATAGTGGTAATCCCTGATCAAATAGCATGGCCTTGGCTGCTCCAACCATAGTCCTGTTCTTCTGCTCTGCAACTCCATTCTGCTGTGGGGTATGGGGCATAGTGTGTTCCTTCTTGATCCCCTCAGCCGAACAATACTCCGTGAACTCATTGGAAGTGTACTCACCCCCGTTGTCTATCCTCAACACTCGAATATTCTTTCCTGTTTGGTTCTCCACAAGAGTCTTGAACTCTCGGAACCTTTCAAAGACTTCTGACTTGGCCTTCAGGAAATAGATCCAAGTTTTCCTAGAATAGTCATCACTGAAGGTTACGCAGTAACTGTAACCACTGAACGAATGGATACTCATAGGTCCGCATACATCCGAATGCACCAAGTCTAAGGGCTCCTTAGACTTGTGCTCACTTTGTGGGAAAGACTTCCTAATGTTCTTCTCCAAAGCACAACCCTTGCAGTGGTTATGCTTTTCCTCCTGTACCTAAGGAACTCCAATGACTGCCTGTCTCAAATGCTTTAGTGCTCCATGGTGTAAATGTGCCATCCTCCTATGCCACAACTCACCCTGGCTGCTGTTGCTGCTGACTAGAGCCTTTGCAGGCTCAAAGTGTAATCTGTACACTTTCCCGCTCCTTCTGCCAATCACCCGATCCAAGCTCCTATCTGACCCCTTGGGCCTGATATGCAATCTATGGTCACGAAACTTCACCTGATATCCCTTGTCCTCTAGAGTGGAGACTGATATAAGGTTCTTGGTCAGTCCTGGAACATATAACACATCAGCAAAACTGAGGGGTTTTCCAGACTCCCTCTCAAATGAAACAGTGCCAACTCCCTGCGCCTGATACCGTGCATCATCATCCAGCTCAACGTGGATCCCTGTTCCACCCTCCTGCAAGTCTCTAAAGAATCTCTTCTGTCCAGTCATGTGACTAGATGTTCCACTGTCAATGTACCATATGCTGCTCCCTGTGGTGCTTGCCATGCAAGCTATCAAGCAAAACTCCTCATCGAAGTTCCTGTTGAACTCATCCACCTCTGCAGATCCATCCATTTGAGTGTTACTCTTCTTCTTCATGTTTGGCCACTAGGAGGCAAAGTGTCCTTGCTTGTGGCAGATAAAACACTTGACCTTTGATACGTCAAGGTTCTTTTTACCATCCTTCTTCCTCTTTGCCTTCCCCTTACTCTTCCCTGTAAGGGCTAGAGCCTCCTCATCCACAATTTGTGGGGCACTGCTGGATGAGCCTGATCCTTTACCCATGCGGGTCTCCTCCTGCACAAAATCATCCCATAGTCTCTGCTAATTAGGGAGCTTCTCCCTAGCCACAACACCTTTGACAAAGGTGTCCCATGGCTTAGAGAAGCCATTGAGGGCTATCCAAACTAGCTCCTCATCCACTATCTTAGAGCCAACAGCCCTAAGCTCGTCCCTGATCTGTGTGAGCCTCGTGAGATAAGGCACCGCTTCTTCTCCCTTGACCATCTTGGTGCTGTGCATCCTCTCTTGCAACACCATCTTCCGATTCTCGTTCTTGCTTTGGTACAAACTCTCCAAAGCCGTCCACATCTCTGCTGCGGTCTTCTTACCAGAAAGGTGAGGGACTATATGGTCCTTCACTCCATCCATGATAATCAACATGGCTCTAGAATCAATCTTCTTCCAAGTTGCTAAATCTGCCGAATCTGTGGGTGCAACCTTCGTGGAGTCAATGTGCTCCTTTGCATCAGTAACATCCAGGATCCTTGTGATCCTTTCTTTCCATGTAGGAAAGTTCTGAGCACCCTGCAGTCTATCCTCAACTCTCAACTCCATGACCATAGTGAAGTGTACCTGTCAAACCCTAGATTTGGATGTCTAGGTTTGTGTCTTCTTATAGATCTGCCCCCGATCTATCACTGCTGTTGCAAATCTCTCAACTTTATCTCACCAAAGCTCTGATACCATGTAAATTTTCCTTTAATATTCAACTAGGGCTAAACAATGCATGCAAAATATCAACTGATAACCACACATGAATATCTTTTGTAGTATGCAGCGGAATATAAAACTGAGAAATAAATCACAACATCACATCACAATATTGACACTATTATTTTGGGTATGGAAACCCCCGGAAAAACCCAAGATGGGAAAACCAGTGCAACAGTCAGATATAGATTTTATTATGAGAAAATATGGAACTTTTACAATCACTGCAAATTCACCCAAACCTGGCGAATGCAGCACCCGACAGAATCATTGGGCAAATCCCAGCTAAACCTCAACACCCTCCTGTGTGAGTGTACGACCCAACTGTACGAAGCTCGATGATCCTGCTGCTCGCTCCTCCGTCTTCTCCGCTAAATCCTCTGTCTGACTTTCTCTCCTTGTATGTATCCTGTCTTTGTTGGAATACAAGTGTGTGTGTTCTCTCCACCAATTGATCTCTCTTTTATAACTTTAGGTAAAGTGAAAACCCTAATTTCACTTTCACTTTAACTAGTGGTAAAGCAAAAACCCTAATTTCACTTTCACTTTAACTAGTGGTAAAGCAAAAACCCTAATTTCACTTTCACTTTAACTAGTGGTTCACTAAAGTTAATTTAGATCATATTAATTTATTTTCCAAAGTAAACTTAGGAAAAGTAAATTAAATACAATTGGTTTCCTATTTTAAGTCTTCTGCATGCAAGAACACATGCATGCAGGAAGACCTTCCTTGTTGCTACTAGTTTAACAAAATCCAAGTACAAAGCATGTGATTTATGTTTGATTTGGAGTAAAAGCGAATACTATATGTTTGGAGTGACGTCCCCATTTTCGGAGTTCACGCCAAGTATGGAATGCGCCCACCATCTTATGGCTCACGTGTTGGGTTGGTGGATGCTTTAGTGGAGAGGCGACGCACCTCTTGTCTTATGGCTCACGTGTTGGGTTGGTGGATGCTTTAGTGGAGAGGCGACGCACCTCTTGAGAGGTGGCGCCTACCTCTATGGTTCCACGTTAGTCTAACTCCAACATGTCCCATAAAACACTCGAGCTCGTGCCATATGAGAGTGATGCAACCCTTTGTGAATCCCACAAATTGATGTTGTTGCATTTTGTGATTTTTTTTGAAGTTTTGAGATATAGGGGCACATCTCTCATGGGAGAGGTGGCGCATTTCCCTTGCAAACACTCCAATCAATCCCTCATTTTACCCAAATCACTCAAGTTTACATGTGCTCTATCTCAAGTGGGATGCACTCCCTCTCCTCACTCATTTTTCTATTTAAGCAAGCTTCTTGCTCATTGTTTCTCTTGGTCAGAGGACCGAAGGTTTTTTCTAGTTGTATTGTATTGCCATTAGAGGAAATTTGGAGTTTAAAATGGGCCTTATAAGAAAACGCGCCAACAATAAGTTCTTGTGAGTTGGAATTCAAGAACCAATAGAATTCCAATAAAATGAGTCAACCATAATGGTTGAATTAACATACTTGTCATAAAAAAAAACTACTTTTGTGTTCGTATTTTCGACATATCTCCCTGTGTTCTTACTCAAATTTCGATCGAGAGAGGTCGTTGGATGCAGAATTTGATTCCGCATCCAACGAATACCCACATTGCATACTTTTTACGGACCCTGCTACCCCAAAAACAAGAAATACCTGAAAAAACGTGATGATGATTGGATGCAGAATTTGATTCCGCATCCAATGAGTACCCACACTGCATACTTTTGACGGACCCCGCTACCCCAAAAAACAAGAAATACCTGAAAAAACGTGATGATGATATCATTATCATCATCACGTTTTTTCAGGTATTTCTTGTTTTTTGGGGTAGCGGGGTCCGTCAAAAGTTATCATCATCACGTTTTTTCAGGGATTTCTTGTTTTTTGGGGTAGCGGGGTCCGTCAAAAGTATGCAGTGTGGGTACTCGTTGGATGCAGAATCAAATTCTGCATCCAACGACCTCTCCCGATCAAAATTTGAGTAAGAACACAGGGAGATATGTCGAAAATACGAACACAAAAGTAGTTTTTTTCTTTTTTCCTCCAAAATTAATAAATATTATTTTATTATTTTAACTATTATTTTATGATTTTCCTTAGGAGACCCATTTGAGACCTCAAAATTCCTCTAATGATTATTTTTGGAATAATAAAAGGATTTGGAGGTTTCATGTGGTGCATGGCTTAAGTGTTGGATGATCATTGTTTCATGTTTTTGCTGAGCTAACTAGTAGAATTTATTTTATGCATTTGTCATTCCTTGTCAAAGCTAGCTTCATTGAAGAATTAGTACTAATCAGTAGGACTGAGTAAAGTAGTTTCTTTTCTCTCTTAATTGATTTATGTTCATGATTTAGAATTTTGCATGTTGATTTGGTTACGGGTATGCTCTTCTTGTCTTTAGCATGATTTTTTACTAGATTTCACAAGTCTCTTGGCAAGTGTGAAGGTGTTTTACAAGTGTTTCTCTTGGATTTGTGTGATATCTTGGTTTCTTCTCTCACTCTCCAAGAACTCATTGTTGGCATAGTCCCTCCACTCTCCACCAACGGACTCCATAGCCCAAGCATTCCCAAGCTTGAGCTCTTTCCTTCTCTCTTTCTTCTTCAATTTTAATCAAACTTTCCCCTTTGGTTACCGTTACTCACATGCTTAAGTGGTTTAGTTTCTCTTTCAAATAATATCTCAAGGTTGATCTTTTTAATCATGTTTCTAGATCTAGAATTGTAAAGCATCATTCTTAGAATAGATCTAGTATTGTTAAGTACTTGTGCATATTTTTCAATCATTTAGTACTTAATTATTTAATGCTTTTAATGTTATATTTAGCACATTTGGTGCAATATAGGTGTCTGGTTTATTGTCTTTTGTTTACAGGACAAGGAGAAGTGTTGCTGGAAAATTGAAGATTTGGGCCATCCAAAGGCTTCCAGAGCAACATTCATTTTTCTTGCTTCATTCTTAAAAACCTGTAATCCTTTGGATATAGATATGTAAGGAGCATTGGCATCCACCTCAAGCATTGTAAATACCGTAATAAAATATTTTGAGCAGGCTCCTTTAGATCCCACTCCCCATCCCTCCTAGGGGGTTTTGTGTCGGTGCACTTTTTTCATGGTTTTTCTTTTGTTAGTGTAGTTTTGTTTTATAGATCAATATACTTTGCTATTTCAAATTTTAGTTTCATTCATTGCAAAGTAATACAAGTACTAACCCCACGACTTCCCGAGTTACCCGAAAGGGGAAAGAGATGTGTGGTAGGATTAATTAAATAACATTAGTTTCTTTATTTTGTACTGCTTTACTTTCCAGTAATTTACTCCCCTTGCTTTCTCGATTAGGGTTTATAACCTGAAATAGACTCTTGAGGATTTAATAAACACGCAAACACTGTTCAAAAATCTTTAAAATTAACAAGGCCTTCGTTGTGTATGCTCTGCACCGCTGCGGTTCGACTAACCAGTTGGATGCATCAAAAGCAACGTGGGTGACTAGTTTAAATTTAGTCTCACTTTCAAATTAATTCCCCAAGGAGAAAATCCAACGTCTCGATTTAATCCATTGCGGGGAAAGTTCACAGAGGAACCGGGAACCACTGGATAGTGACCTCGGGATACTGCCAGGCTACACCTTCGTTGGTGTAGTGTTGGACACGTCCCAAAGACTCCGATCCAACCCACATATTCTTCGCGTGGAACCAAATCGGATAAGGGTTTTGGACATACTCCTTGTACCGTCAGATATATCTGGAGTCCCCTTCCCCCTGTTTAATCCACTCATTAATTCATAAACTTAAAATCGACCAAGAACAATTGCAACTTGCAATACATTCAACACTCCAACAACACTCCATTTTCAGCACTGGTCTTTGTTTTTATCGTATAAGCATTTTCTTTAATTTACAATGTGTTGATTGATTATATTGCTCATGTTGTTGTGTTAATCACTATTGCAATCTCTTGTGCCATTATACAAAAAAAATCATAAACAATTTACTCAATCACAAACCACCATCTAAAGCTTAATCAACCTTACTAACTCATAGGGTCTACCCCCCTTGGCTTCGCTAGGAGTTTGCCTAAACGAAGGAGTCAAGATCAAGTGACAGTACTTGACTCGAGACTTGTCCCCAATGACAACACTTAGTGGCTTGAAGATTTCTACCACGCCAACCTAACATCTAGGTGCATGAAAGGCGACAACATTTAATGGCGCCGTTGTCGGGGATAAATCTTTATTCCTGGAGTACGAATTTTGTTTTCTTCTTTTTTATTTTTTGCTTTGTTTGATGAATGTTTAGAGTAGATCTTTAACTTTCATCTGGTGATTTCACTAACCTTTTTTATTTTTCAAAGAAAAGCAGAAAATAGAAATTTTTGTGAAAGATTTATGATACATATTTTTCTTTTCACGTGGAGACTCCATTGAAGGGATAAAACCCTTGTATCTCATAAATTTGTTGAGACTTGTTGTGTGTAAATGGGGTCATGCGATGCAGTAAATTTTAAAAGCTCACTATTCGACAGCTTTCGTGATTCAGTACTAGATGTTCTCCATTGTTACTAAATATCTAAGCATTTGAATCCTACTATGGGTGAAGAAGGGCTTCGTATTCTCTTGTTCGATGCATGCCCCTCAATAGATTTCTGAAATGTCTGTGGGTTTCCAAACTATTGTTATAACCATACTGAGCTATATAATGTTGCCCTAGAATTTTTTGGAAATGATGGTGATTCAGTCACCCATCATATTGCTACTTTCTTCAAGCTGGTGATTGATTTTAATGTGGTGCATGAGGATGATTTGATGGCCATTTTCTCCTTTTCCTTGAAAGGGGATGCAGAGAATTGGTTCTATGACCTTCTTGAAAAATCCATAGTTTCCATGGTTGATTTTTTCGAATGTGTCCTTTTGCATTGGTATGAAGGAGAAGTGGGGGAGATTAAGAAACTTGTTAAAGAATATGATTCCCTCCTCCCTAAAATACAACCCGACACTAAGAAAGAGATTCATAGTGATCCCATTGAAGAAGCACATAAGGATCTCTTGATTGAAGATATTATTGAAGATCAACCTCAAGAAGAAACCATCACATAAACTTATAAAGAAAATTTAGATGAAGTCTATATGGTATGTGATGAAACTCCTCTTTGTTCTCCACTTAGTGATGAGGTTTTGGAAAATTCTACTCCTTGCAATCTTTTCGAAACTAGGCCTTCTGAGGATGATTATTGTGAACATGAGGATGGACATAACCAGGAGCATGATGTATTTGATGAAGACTCCCCCATGTTTGACAAAGATATTGATGATAACTATTGGTTATTTATGGAGAATACTATTTATGATATATCTAGAGAGGGGAGTGTTGATCCAAAGTTTGTTGAGGGTTTTGTTGAAAATACCATCTATCACATGTCCACAAAAGAGAGCATTCAATCAGAGACTTTGGAAGGATTGGTATGGCAGAGAAGCATGCAAAATTTTCACATGATCAGTTAGAGCCATATATGAGTATCAGCAATGAAGACATTGAGAAACAAATCGTGAAGAGTAAGATGTGATGCAATCAACAGAATATCAATCTTAGGCTCTCAACCATCATCTGCACATATAGAGGTTCCTTATGATTTGGAGCAGCTTGGGGCTTATACAACGAGTTATCATTCGATAAGCCACGATGATTAGTATGATGGTTTAGTCAATCTGCCACATCATATCGATTTGTATATTAGCCCTATCCAGTCATGGATAGAAGCATCCTGTGCGAGCACCTACCTGTTTCGGAAGAAGTTTGACGACATTATTCATGCCTATTATTTCCCATCCTGCCTGCCCATTCTGGATCATCACGCGGGTTTGCATTTTCTGAGTAAGTGTCATTGCTTTGGCTGGTAACCAAAGACAAGGCAATTTTTTTATGTTAATAAGATGCTTAGGTGGTTATATTGGATTTCTAATTATGCCTAACCTTTTTATATCATTCTTAGAGTAGGAAAATAAGCTCCTTAAAGTGAGCATTTACTTTCTGCATTTTTGTTATGTACTTAAGTATAATAAAACTTTTCTTTCATTAGTTAGTTGCATTATTTTTTTTAATAAAGCAACTTAATGGTTCATTTGGATTTTAAATAAAGCGTGCGCTACTAAGGTTTTCTTGTCAAGTTGAGATGTTTTTACAGGTTATATAAACCACAAATTTTGGTGTTCTCGTATCCTCTCCTTGTCTTAAGATTAGATCAAGCACACGTCCCGCAGTTGGAGCCAGATGTTACCAACTAAATTCCACCTAGTTGGACTTTTAGGCGAGTTGACAATGTATGAACAAGCATATACTTGTTCATGATCAGAGTTCAGAACTTCGCTAGACCTTTTCTGGGAATTTTTTATTTTTTGTAACACATGTTCATACCCCCTTGGAAAAATTGTAAAAAATGTGCTAGCATGGTCAATTTTATAAAAGACTTGGCTTCCTAGATTTAGACATCAAGCCAACTATCCTAGAGTTTTTTTTCCCCCGGTAATTATTTGTTGTTGAACAAACAACTCATAATTTCTGAGTTTTTCACTCACACCTCCAAAGTTGGGGTAGGCATCTTGGTTATTAGGCCTTAGGGGGTTATTAGAGCCTCTGTGTCAATGTTTATAAACATGCTAGGCATTCAAATTGAGTAGTATGGACATGTGCTAGGTCCCCTAGATTTTTGTTCAATTCCGAGAAAATGATTTTTTCTCGCAAAGTTAGGCCATTTTTAATGGTTTAATTATAAAATTCGTAAGGGGCATAAAAGCTTGACACAGAGTCTGTTTTTGGCGTGGGGATGCTCGTTTTCACACTTAGAGCATCCTTTATACTCCAAAGGCCACTTTTTCTATGTTTCGGGTGACCAAATCATCCCGTAAAGCATTATTTGTCGAAAGGAGCTACCAAATGGTCAATATATGTTAAACATGCAACAAAATGACACAAATCAAAAGTCAAAGAGAACATGTTAAAAACGTATGGGTGATGTGGCAAAGTCAACAAAGGATGGGGGTGAGTTAAATCCAAGTATAAAGCATGTGATTTATTTTTTATTTGGAGTAAAAGAGAATACTATATGTTTGGAGTGACGTCCCCATATTTGGAATTCACGCCAAGTTTGGAATGCGTCCACCATCTTATGGCTCACGTGTTGGGTTGGTGGATGCTTTTGTGGAGAGGCGACGCACCTCTTGAGAGCTGGCTGTTGAAATATTGTAACTTTGAAGAATATTATATATGTATTTTTTGTGGTCCCCGATGTTCCTACCAGGAGAATCACTTGTATTTCTTTATACCCCAATGTTTCTAATCGGGAGAACTAATAAGAGTCATGAGGAAGTCCCCTCCATTGTAAGTCAGGTCATTAGTACCCCAGTTGTGGTTACTCGAGCCTACAAGATTAAATTAGGATTACTTGAGCCTACATAACTGAATTAATTATTAAGTGAACGAAAGAATATAAATAGAGGTGAGGTGCTTCTCATTTGAGACACACACACTCACTTGTGTAGCGCATGAGAGAGAGAGAGAAAGAGCTGTGGCTCGAAAAGGAGGATCAGTCTTTTGGGTTTTACCTTTTATCTTTTTGGGGCATCTATATTGAGGAAGCTTTTGATGGGTTTTTCCCTTTAGGGTTTTCCCAGGATAAATCTGTGTTGTTCTTGTGATACTGTTTCTTTCAGTGATCCTGTTTATATGCTTTTGTTATGAAATTGAAATTAAATGCTGATGATCTAGCTTAGCATATGGAATTTTAACATGGTATTAGAGCTAGCCTGAATATGACAGCTTTCACAAGGTGAAAAAGCCCTCTCTCTCTCCCAGGAAGAAATTAGGGTTTCGGGAAAATTTTTGATTTTCGAAAAACTGCTTGCATAGAAAGTTGTGCCCTCCCAGAGCGCATCTATTGAGTCTAGAATCGAGGTTTTTGGATGAGTGAGTCTCCGAGAAAGTCAAACCCTAGTTTGACAGTTGTACCAGAAAACAGTTGGAAGCTGCGGAGCTGAATCTCGCAAGTTTGATTTGGAAGGTGAAGACTTGAGATCTCCAGAATCCAAACACACCAGTTAACTCACCTCAGTTAAGTGCATCTCTTGGTAAGTTCAATTTCTCATTCCGCAGAATTTCAAATTTTTGTGATTTTCTGACAAGATGGCCCCAAGCACTAAACTTGAGGACAAGCTAGAAGGCATAGAGAATTTCTGAGCATGTAAATACAGGATTGGTCTCATTCTCCAAGAGAATGAACTTGATAAGTATATCAAAGAGGAAGTTGCAGAACCTGAAGAAGCTGAAGCTAAGGAGAAGCACAAGAAGGATATGATTAGGGCACAAGGGATTATTCCTGACTCTATCAAGGATCACTTGATCCCTCAAGTGTCATCCAAGAAGACTCCAAAAGAAATGTATGATGCCCTATCCAGAATGTATGAGGGTAGAAACATCAACAGAAAGATGAATCTAAGAGCTCAACTGAAGAGCACCAAGATAAGTCATGGAGAATCCATCCAAGACTAATTCACAAGGGTTTCTCAGATCAAAGAACAACTAGAAGCCATTGGAGACAAACTTGATGAAGATGAGATGGTTATGACTGCTCTCAATGGTCTCACTAGACCTTGGGAGTCATTCATCCAGATGATGTGTGCCAGGAAGGAAAGCATGAAGTTTGATGTGGTATGGGAAGACTGCATTCAAGAGGAGATTAGAGTGGCAAATAGAGAAGCCTTACTAAAGGAGGATGATCAAGCCCTAGCCACTCATACCAAGAGAAGAAGAAATCAACCCAACTTCAAGAAGGGAAACAAGAGGGAGTATCAACCTCCCAGGAAGTTCCAAAAGACAAGAGTAAGTCTCCCCGATAGGGACGACTCTGACTTTCAATGTTTTCATTGTGATAAGATAGGACACATTGCCAGAAATTGTCCTATGAAGAAACAAGAATATAAGAAGAAGATCAACAACAACAAAAGACATCATGCTCATCTAGTTGAAGATGAGGATGAAGAAGAAGAGGAGGAAGGACCTCCAAGAAAGCAAGCAAGAGAAGAAGATGCGGAAGAGTATGTACTATTCTCTGCACTCTCTGGGTCTGTAACATTTGGAGAAGACACTTGGCTTATTGATAGTGGTGCTTCAAAGCACATGACAGGACAAAAGAAAACTCTGTCCAAACTTGAAGAAAAGAGCTCTCCTCAGAAAGTATCCCTAGGAGATGACTATCAATATCCGATCAAAGGAGTTGGTGAAGCAAGCTACAAGCTTGATTCAGGAAACCCCCTAAAGATGAAGGAAGTATTGTATGTACCAGGTCTAAAGAATAATCTACTTTCTATCTCATCTTTAGATAAGAAAGGATTCAGAGTTGCCTTCATAGATGGCCAAGTACTCATGTGGCCCAAAAGAAAGAAAATTGAAGATGTAGTTGTTATTGGTGAAGAAGAAGGAGGCCTATATAAAGTTTAAACTCAAGGGGCACTCAAAAACAACCTTTGTTCATGAGTCCACTGATCCTAGTGAACTATGGCATAGAAGGCTTGCTCACATCAATTACAAAGCACTACCTCATGTGAACAAAGTAGTGACGGGATTACCAGACATGAAGATCAAACATGAAGGCATTTGCAAAGGATGTGCGAAAGGAAAGAATATCAAGAATACATTTTCGAAGAGCGAAACAAAAACAAAAGGTACCTTAGAATTGATTCATTCAGATGTGTGTAGTCTGTTGTCGCCCGAAACTGGCACGCGGGTGCCGAAAGCCCAAACCGCGGGCGCGCCGGCCCGGCGACAACCTCTCTCTCGAGAGGCCAATGTCACCACACCTTCTCTCTCCTCGCTTCAGGCTGGCTCTTCTCCAGCTCTAGGGGGGTTTCCCTAAGTTCGGATCTCTAAGGCAGGTGCAGTTGAGGGCAGGGTGATCTGAAGAGGCTGCCTTAGAGAAACTTGGGTAGCACAAAGGAAAATAAGTCAGATTGATGGGCAGGAAGGGAAGGGAGGATCAGTCCTCGAGGGAAAGGCCAGTGCCAGTATCAGAAGGGCAAATGGAGTTAGAAGGGGAATCAGAAAGGCTTTGCGTTTTGCAGAAGGGAGATCAGGCTGGTCCGCTCCATAATTAGAGGCCAGGAGAATGGTAGTATAACTGACTACTTTCCATTACTCCCAGACCTCCGAGAACATAACGGTGACAAGCAACTTGGCAGCCGCAAATGCTTGCCCAACGTGATAGATTGTTAGCCTTCTATGCCGGCTTAGTCTACAACTTAAGAAAACACAAGATTACCACTGAAAGACCCAACATGTCCAAAAAGCTCAACAATGAATTTCTTTATTAACTCTGGGAAAAAATCCTCCCGGCCCAAAAAATTTCCACCCCTTTAATGAAGAAGAACTTCTTCTTTTATAAAGGCCAAAAAGAACCAAACTTTCCAAAAGGCAATAAAATAATAATAAAATAAAGTGGATCTTAGATCCACTTTTCTCTCTACATGACCCACCTTTATTAAATGGAACCCATACTTTGACTAGAGCTTAACAAAACAAATCAAGGCATGGAATTTCATGCTGAGCTAAGGGAGAATGCCAGGGAACCCATACATGCCAGTGACTTTGAAGAATCGACTGCCGATGGGGATGACTGCTCGGTAGCTCCATGTAATTGATGCTGCTGATGAACCGACGCCTGGGCATTTACTGCTACACTCCATGTGGCAACCCAAACGACTGAATGAGCTAAGCTGTCATGGTATCATTCCAAAGCTCCACACATTTCGTTGCCAAGGAAACGTAGACTGCTCACAACCCGGACAAGGAGTTGCTCCAAGAAAAACCATGTTTTCGGCATTATCTTCAAACCACGGCCAGTTGATACTAGACTGAAATCGTTCATAAATGAGAATCGACTGTCAA
>LPNX010774591.1:713919-741804 GCA_001517045.1 Pseudotsuga menziesii
AATCAATGGCAATTTCATAGCTGTTGAGTCCCCCCTGGAATAATCATTCTGGAAAATATAGGAACAGTATCTCCATCTTGATTACGATGCCAGTGGTAGTAAGCATGTGTCGTGTTTTTTTATTTTCAAGGATTGCATGCCCAAAGCTAGCTTCGTGGAATGCTGAATACTGGGGCTGTGGCTCAGTCAAGTTGGCAGCTAGGCCTTCCAGATTTCCTCCATCACCAATAGTAATGTAAACAGGTGAAGATAGGTCAAACACAGGTGTACACTCTCCATTTACTATGTTGTAGGCAACTTCTGATACACGTTTAGATCTCTCATAAGCATGAACATGACCAGCGAAGACAATGTCAACCTTGTATTTTGTAAACTCACATAGACTCTCATTCCATGAAATGATAGTTGTTACTATTGTACCATGGGCTGTGCATAAGCACAATCAACATGGAGTCTCTTTTCTGTTAACTTTTGGAAACTCCTGCTCAAGCCACTATTATTGGGGAGTATACTTTCCATATGCTGAGTATGAGGATAGAACTATTATGTAAGCCTATGCACGCTTGATTGAATACCAAAAGGGAGCTGTGCTGTTTGAGGAACGATATGGAACATGGTAACAATGCATATATGGTTTCAATGGCTGTGCTTATCATCCTCAACTTCTGCAGCAACCTGAAGAAAATTACTGTGTTTCTCATCCATAGTACGTACCCCTGAAGAATGAAAACTCTTTGCCCAGCATCATGATTGCCACGTCTGGTTTGAAAAAGGATTCAAAAAATCTACCAAACAGTGCGTGCATGGCCCAAAGCGTAAAGCTGGTGAATCCAATTGACTGAAGGCAGGGTACATGGCTGTTGTAAATAGTGTCATAACCGCTCAAAATGCAGATGCATTTGGAGGGGTAACATAGTCCAATGGCCTCCACTTCTTTAAGTGGTTTTGAATATTACATTACATTTATTGATGATTATTCAAGAAAGACATGGATATATTTCTTGAAAGCAAAGAGCGAAGTGTTTGAGAATTTCAAGGAATTCAAAGCCTTGATAGAGAATCTCTCAGACAAAAGGATCAAGACACTCCAATCAGACAATGGCGGAGAATACACTTCAAAAGAGTTTGAAGCCTTTTGCAAAGATGCTGTAATCAAGAGGGAACTAACTACTCCCTATAATCCTCAACAAAATGGCGTTGTAGAAAGAAAGGACAGGACTATCATAGAAGCAGTGAAGAAAATGATATATGATCAAGATCTTCCAATGCATCTATGGGCAGAAGCAGCCAGAACTGCTGTATATGTACAGAATAGAATATCTCACAGTGCTCTTGGATTCAAAACTCCAGAAGAGATATTCACGGGAAAGAAGCCTGAGGTAAGTCACCTCAAAATATTTGGTTGTCCAGTTTACGTTCATATACCGAAAGAGAAAAGAACCAAGTTGGATCCTTTCGGAAAGAAGGGGATATTTGTTGGATACTATGAAGTATCCAAGGCATTCAGAATTTACATTCCTAGATTCCATCACATGGAAATCAGTCGAGATGTGAGATTCGATGAAGAAGCAGCCCTCAAGAGATCCAGGAAATGCCAACATGAAGAAGTGTATGAGGAAGAGGCACCTCCCAGAAATGTACAAACTACATGTCTCCCTGAAGATGAAACTCTTGAAGAGCATGACATGACAGAACCACAAGAATCTCCTACAATGGAGATGTCACGAAAGAGAAAGCCTGCTTGGGCAAGAGAGATTATACAAGAAGCAGAAAGATATGGAGCTCTTGAAGGCTCCACAAGGGTAAGTAAGAAGCGTAAGACTTTCTCCAACTATGTAGCCTCGATGTGTGATCTTGTAGATCAATAACCTACAAACTACGAGGAAGCGGTACAAAAGAAAGAATGGGTAGAAGCAATGACTGAAGAATACTAGTCAATAATGAAGAATGATGTATGGGATATAGTTCCCAAACCAGAAAGAAAGAGTGTAGTATCCTCCAAATGGATCTACAAGATAAAACATGCAACTGACGGAAGTATCGAGAAGTATAAAGCAAGATTTGTGGCCAAAGGTTTCTCTCAGAAAGACGGAATTGGTTATGAAGAGACTTTTGCACCTGTAGCACTATATACTTCAATTAGAGCTTTCATGGCACTTGCATCCATGATGAAGTGGGACTTACACTAGATGGATGTGAAGACAGCCTTCCTAAGTGGTGTGATTGAAGAAGAAGTATACATAGAACAACCACAAGGATTTGAAGTTGAAGACAGACGTACTCACGTATGCAAGTTGAAGAAGGCCCTGTATGGCCTGAAGTAAGCTCCCCGAGCTTGGTATGGAAGGATAGATAGTTTCCTGACGAGCATGGGCTTTGCCAAGAGTAAAGCCGATCCTAACCTTTACCTCAAGGTTATAGAAGATAAACCTGTCATACTCTTACTATATGTGGATGATGTATTTCTGACAGGGAATGAGAAACAGATTGTGGAAAGCAAAAAGAAACTCGCCGAAGAATTTGAGATGAAAGACCTTGGGTTAATGCATTACTTCCTAGGTCTGGAAATATGGCAAAGTTCAGAAGGAATCTTTTTCAACCAGAGAAAGTATGCTGTAGAGATATTGAAAAGATTCAATATGTTGGAATGCAAAGCCATGGCCACACCCATGGATTCCAACCTGAAGTTGTTAACTGATGACTCATCAAAGTTAGTGGATGTGACTCAATACAGACAGATTATTGGGTTGTTGATGTATCTAACAAATACCAGACCAGACATTTGTTTTGCTGTGAACACCTTGAGTCAGTATCTAGTTCAACCTAGACGTGTTCACCTAATAGCTGCAAAACATGTAATGAGATATCTGAAAGGGACTATAAACTTTGGTCTATACTATGATGGAAGCCATGAGTACATATTGTATGGCTATACGGATGCAAATTGGGCTGGAAGTGTATCAGACAGGAAAAGCACATCAGGTGGATGTTAAAGTTTGGGATCTGCTATGATTTCATGGTTTAGCAAGAAACAGTCCAATGTTGCTCTTAGCACGGCTGAAGCAGAATATATAGCAGCTTGCTCTGCTAGTTGTGAAGCCATATGGCTTCGGAAGCTGATGTCAAGTTTATTCAACCTGGAAGTGGATACTACCGTCATTCTATGTGATAACCAAAGTTGTATAAGGATGACAGAGAACCTAGTGTTCCACGATAGATTGAAGCACATAGAAATCCGATATTTCTACATTCGAGATATGATGTAGAAGGGAGCCATAAAGCTCCAGTATGGAAGTACTGATGAACAAGTTGCTGATGTGTTGACGAAGCCTCTGTCTCAAATAAAGTTTGAACACTTTCGTGACAAGCTTGGTGTTATTCGGAAAGATCTTCCTCGAAAGGGGGAGCAGTGATGCTGCAGTGGGATTGTATCATCCCTGGATACTTGTCCTAAAGTGACCTGGTGACCTCAGTCCTCGAGAATGAAGAGGGATTGTATCATCCCGGGACACCTGTCTAGAATGGATCCGGTGACTTCGGTCCTTGAGAATGTAGTAGGATTGTATCATCCTTGAACTTTTGTTCAGAATGGATCTGGTGACTTCGGTTCTCGAGAATGTGATAGGATTGTATCATCCGTGAAATTTTGTTCAAAATGGATTCGGTGACTTTGGTACTCGAGAATGTGGTAGGATTGTATCATCCGTGAACTTTTGTTCAGAATGGATCTGGTGACTTCGGTCCTCGAAAATGTGGTAGGATTGTATCATCCATGAACTTTTGTTCAGAATGGATCCGGTGACTTCGGTTCTCGAGAATGTGGTAGGATTGTATCATCCGTGAACTTTGTTCAAAATGGATCTGGTGACTTCGATACTCGAGAATGTGGTAGGATTGTATCATGTGTGAACTTTTGTTCAGATTGGATCTGGTGACTTCGGTACTCAAAAATGTGGTAGGATTGTATCATCTATGAACTTTTGTTCAGAATGGATCCGGTGACTTTGGTACTCGAGAACGTGGTAGGATTGCATCATCCTTGGACTTGGTCCTAAAGTGATAGGGAGTGATTATTCCGTAATTGAATCCGGTGACTTCGGTTGTCGAGAATGTGGTGGGATTGCATCATCCCTGGACGTTAAGTCCAAAAGAGATCCGAAGACTTTTGTCTTCGTACTGTGGATTGCAGGTTGTTGTTGATGATGATGATGTTCCTAATCGAAAGATCAGAGTGTGATGATGATGATGATGTTGATCGAAAGATCAGAATGTGATGATGATGATGTTCTTGATCGAAAGATCAGAGTGTGATGATGATGATGATTCTGATTGAAAGTTCAGAGTATGATGATGATGATGTTGCTAATCGAAAGATGATGTTGCTGATCGAAAGGTCAAAGTGCTGATGATGATGTTGATCGAAAGATGATGTTGCTGATTGAAAGGTCAAAATGGTAATGATGATGTTGCTGATCAAAAGGTCAAAGTACTGATGATGATGTTGTCAATCGAGCGGTCAAAGTGTTGATGCTGTTGAAGATTGAAGATGAAGACTATATGATGTTGAAAAGCTTCCAATGATTTATAGATGTGTCACCCTGATGATGTTGATGATGTCCTCTCTCTCCTACTGTTGTTGTTGTTGATGTTGTTGTAGAATACCCTTCTTGTTAAGGGGGAGTGTCTAAATATTGTAACTTCGAAGAATATTCTATATGTATTTTTTGTGGTCCCCGATGTTCCTACCGGGAGAATCACTTGTATTTCTTTATACCCTTATGTTTCTAATCAGGAGAACTAATAAGAGTCATGAGGAAGTCCCTTTCGTTGTAAGTCGGGCCATTAGTACCCCAGTTGTGGTTACTCGAGCCTACAAGATTAAATTAGGATTACTCGAGCCTACATAACTGAATTACTTATTAAGTGAATGAAAGAATATAAATAGAGGTGAGGTGCTTCTCATTTGAGACACACACACTCATTTGTGTAGCGCATGAGAGAGAGAGAGAAAGAGTTGTGGCTAAAGAAGGAGGATCAGTCTTTTGGGTTTTACCTTTTATCTTTTTAGGGCATCTATATTGAGGAAGCTTTTGCTGGGTTTTTCCCTTTAGGGTTTTCCCAAGATAAATCTGTGTTGTTCTTGTGATACTGTTTCTTTTAGTGATCCTGTTTATATGCTTTTGTTATGAAATTGAAATTAAATGCTGATGATCTAGCTTAGCATATAGAATTTTAACAGTGGCGCCTACCTCTATGGTTCCACATTAGCTAATTCCAACATGTCCCATAAAACACTCAAGCACGCGCCATATGAGAGTGATGAAGCCCTTTGTGAATCCCACGAATTGATGTTGTGGCATTTGTTTTTTTGAAGTTTTGAGATATAGAGGCGCATCTCTCATGGTGTAGTGCATTCCCCTTGCAAACACTGGATCAATCCCTCATTTCATTCAAATCACTCAAGTTTACATGCACTCTATCTCAAATTGGATGTGCTCCCCCTCCTCATTTTTCAATTTAAGCAAGCATCTTGCTCATTGTTTCTCATGGTCAAAGGACCGAAGGTCTGCTCTAGTTGTATTGTATTGTATTAAAATTGGGATAATAAAAGGCTTTGAGGTCTCATGTGGTGCATGTCTCAAGTGTTGGATGATCATAGTCTCATGTTTTTGCTGAGGTAACTTGTAGAATTTCTTTTATGCATTTGTCATTCCTTGTCAAAGCTAGCCTCATTGAAGGATTAGTACTAATCAGTAGGAGTGAGTAAAGTAGTTTCTTTGCTCTCTTAATTAATTTATGTTTAAGATTCAGAATTTTGCATGCTGATTTGCTTATGGGTATGCTCTTCTTGTCTTTAGCATGAATTTTTACTAGATTTGACATGTCTCTTGGCAAGTGTGAAGGTATCTTATAGGTGCTTCTCTTGGATTTGTGTGAGATATTGTTTGTTTCTCTCACTCTCCAAGAGCTCATTGTTGGAGAGGCATAGTCCCTCCACTCTCCACCAATGGACTCCATAGCCCAAGCATTCCCAAACTTGAGCTCTTTCCTTCTCTCTCTCTCTCCTTCATTTTTAGTTAAACTTTCCCCTTTGGTTACGGTTACTCACATGCTTAAGTAGTTTAGTTTCTCTTTCAAAGAATATCTAAAGGCTGATCTTCTTAAGCATGTTTCTAGATCTAGTATTGTAAAGCATCATTCTTAGAATAGATCTAGTATTGTTCAGTACTTTTGCGTATTTTTTGATCATTCAGTACTTAACTATTTTATGCTTTTAACGTCATATTTAGTACATTTTGTGCAGGATAGGTGACTGGTTTATTGTCTTTTGTTGACAAGACAAGGAGAAGTGTTGCTGAAAAATTGAAGATTTGGGCCATCCAGAGCGACATTCATTTTTCTTGCTTCATTCCTAAAACCTGTAAGCTTTGGATCCAGTTCTATAAGGACCATTGGAATCCACCTCAAGCATTGTAAATATTGTAGTAATATATTTTGAGTAGCCCACTCCCCATCCCCCTGGGGGTTTTGCGTCTTTGTAGTTTTTTCAGGGTTTTTCTTTTGTTAGTGCAGTTTTGCTTTATAGATCAGTATACTTTGCTATTTCAAATTTTAGTTTCATTCATTGCAAAGTAATACAAGTACTAACCCCACGACTTCCCGAGTTACTCGAAAAGGGAAAGAGATGCGTGGTAGGATTAATTAAATAAGATTTGTTTGTTTATTTTATACCGTTTTACTTTCTAGTAATTTACTCCCCTTTCTTTCTCGATTAGGGTTTATAACCTGAAAGAGACTCCTGGGGATTTAATAAACATGCAAACACTGTTAAAAAATCTTTAAAATTAACAAGGCCTTTGTTGTGTATGCTCTGCATTGCTGCGTTTCAAGCGACTAGTTGGATGCATCAAAAGCAACGTGGGTGACTAGTTTAAATTTAGTCTCACTTTCAAATTAATTTTCCAAGGCGAAAATCCAATGCCTCGATTTAATCCATTGTGGGGAAAGTTCACAGAGGAAGCTGGAACCACTGGATAGTGACCTTGGGATATCGTCGAGATACACCCTCGTTGGTGTAGTGTTGAACATGTACCAGAGACTTCGATCCAACCCACATATTCTTTGCGTGGATCCACATCAAATAAGGGTTTTGTACATACTTCTCGTACCGTCAAGTATATCTGGAGTCCCCTTCCCCCTATTTAATCCACTCATTAATTCATAAACTTAAATCAACCAAGAACAATTGCAATACATTTAGCACTCCAACAACACTCCATTTCAGACTCCATTTTCAACATTGGTCTTTTCTTTTATCATATAAGCATTTTCTTTAATTTACAATAATGAGGAGCAAATGTCGACCCTTCAGGACTGTAACGTTGATATTGATATAGAAGGGGAACCTGTTAGAATCTTGTCATCATCTCCTCATGAAGGCACATATAAAGAGGGAGAATGAAATGATCATCCATCCATAGTTGATTCGCTCAAATGTAAATCCATTGAAGATCCTTCTAGAGCACAACTCCAGAATCCTTTCCTGGTTGATAATAATTTAGGTCAATATTCAAGCCATACAGATTTTAATTTCGATCTTGATCATATCCTTACAGAGGAAGAAAATGTTGAGATTAATATGGCTTCTTTTGAAGATAAATCGCATGATAATTATGATATAAGTGAACATCCTTGTCATAATGGTATTGATAAAATTCCTTATCCAATGTTTAATCAAGATA
This sequence comes from Pseudotsuga menziesii, assembly GCA_001517045.1. Classification (NCBI taxonomy): domain Eukaryota; kingdom Viridiplantae; phylum Streptophyta; class Pinopsida; order Pinales; family Pinaceae; genus Pseudotsuga; species Pseudotsuga menziesii. The sequence goes on from LPNX010774591.1 coordinate 721,662, forward strand.
TGTTGTTTCAATTTGAGGATACTGACCTTGTTTCAAATCTTGCAATCATTCCTGAAATTAAATTGAAAATTGTTTTCTCTCATCAAAATCGGAGATCAATTATTCCAAGCCATCTAGGAGAAAATTTTCAATCCACCCCTCGGTCCCAACTTTTAGAGTATGCTTGTATGGGTTTGTGTTCGAATCAAGCTGTTACTTTTGAAATTTTTAGTCAGGAGTTTGAGCATGGTCACATAATTGGAGAAAATGCGCTTCATTTCCCTTCTCGGTCATTTGTCGTGAATAATATTTTTCAATTTATAAATCTATCTTATGGGTCGTTGGAGAAGGTGTATAAAGATCAATTTCATCTTTTCTCCATTTTTAAGAAACAAATGGGCTTGATCTCATTCACAGTTTCATTACATTACAACTTGTCCCCATTTGATTCTCCCATTTCTTCTGGAGTGAATAGAATTGAGTGTTCTAGTAGGATAGAGGAGAAAACAAAGAACTGTTTGGAGTGGTTGAATCATGAATCATATTGTCTTCCTCCATCAAGAACGAACTCGTATACCTTTTATGATCCTATCAGTATCTTGATGGATGAGTTTCTAGAAAGTCAATTTCATCCTTGTCATGATTTCATTCCATATTGTCCAGATCTTCCTTTTAATTTCAAACAAGAAGTTAGAATGGTTTCAATTTTCATTTACATTACTTTTAAACTATCTCTGGCTTACTGGGTCATTAACTGTAAAGAAAGCTCAATGGATTCATTCAACAAGTTGTTACATTGGATTTATGATTTTACTCAACACTGGTCTAAACTGGTTAGAGTAGGGTAGGTAGGATTGAATAAGCCTCTTTCGGGTAGTAGTTTTTAGCTGTTTAGTTTGGCACTTTTTGTCTTGTCCTTCAGCTTGCCTTTGAAGCTCTTAGTCTAGTCCTGGGTATTCGCCTTTTTCCTGCACAATAAAACTCCTTTTAAGTTATGTCAATAGATTAGTTCACTTTCTGCTTTTTCAGTTTCATGCATTTCAGTTTCAATACTTTCTTTTATCTACGCATTGTTCTAACGATCGGTCTGTGAGTTTGGTATAGCTCTGGACATTTTGCAGGTAGTGGATGACATTTTGATAGCTGTTGCTGAGCTAGAGTGATGGATCGAGGATATGAAGAGCAGAGTGTGAGGACCAGAGATTATGAGGTTCTCAAGCGTTCTATTCAACAGAGCACTTGTCCCAGCTGGAGCCAGATGTTATCACATATATAGTAGCCGGGATACCATATTCTATTTTTCAGATTCTAGTACACTTTTTCAACCAGTTCCCTTACATATGAGATGTTGAGATGAGCATCTATGATGGATCACTATTCGATGATGGACTATAGTACTTTCCCATGCCATGAGTGAGTCCTAGGACACTCAGATTTGAGGACTGATGTAGACATTTAACCGTTTACAGAGCAGTCAATATTGGCCAGAGTTGCAGCAATAGTTTCTCGGTCGACAGATGTTGGTTCAGATTGGTTATTTACATGTATATGACTCAGTAGATATTATCTTGTGTTATGGTTATTATTGCTTTTATACTCATTCTTGTGACATGTCTTAGCATTTAGTGTCACAATCTGGCGATCATATAAATATGTGGACCTGGTTGTATTGATTGTTGATGTAATTGTAACTTCGGAATGTATTCACTTGTATATCTTATGTATTGTAGCTCGATGTTTATTCTGGGAAGTATCTGTAATGTAATTGAGTCATGTCATGCCTCGATGTTCCCATCGAGAGGTTCTATAATGTAAACAAGTCATGTCAAGTCATTGTGGGTAACCCTCCTATTGGTCAAGGGTTAAAGTCCCCGCACTTGTGGGGCCCTAGGGTTATTAGATTATTCTAGAGAAGTCGACCCTAGGTGAGTCATTGTAAGTCAAGGCAATAGTCCCCACCGTTGTGTTAAGGATAACCCTCCTGGCTGGTCGGAGGAGGCAAAGTCCCCACAAGTTTGGGGCACTAGGGTTATTAGACACTCCTATAGATGTTGGCTCTAGTAAGTAATTGTTAAGTGAGTCCGATATGTTGGAGTGGGTTTCAAGTAAACGAAAGAATATAAATAGAGAGTGAGCCTCTCTATTTATCACACACACACTCATTGGGGCACATGAGTGAGAGAGAAGTTGCTGGGACAAGAGAGAGACTACCACTGTCGGGAGATCATCTTTATGTTTTCGGGTTTTACTTTTGGTGCTGATTCTATCTCTGAGGAAGTTGCGGGGTTTTCTCCTTTATGGTTTCCTCGAGGAAAATTCTTTGTGTCTCTTGTCTCCTGTGTTTTATTGCTGTGCATGTTATTCTCTCAGTTAAAGATCCTAATATCATAATGCTAGCTTGAATGATAAAAATCTAACATTGATGACATATATGTATGTCCCTACTTAAACCTAGAAGTTCTTGACTCATACTCATTGGTTTTTCCTTCCTTATGGAGAATAGAGGTGATCATTCCCACCATACTTTGGCTTGCTAGTGTTCGTCTCATTTTTCACTATCTCCACCCATCCATTACCTTCTAGTTATGTTTATATCTCGACCTACTATTTGACTTGTGGCATGGAGGACCTTTCCCCACTATAGCCTCTTTGTTGGACAAGCTTCCTTGTTTATTTGTGTCTCGGCTCTGAGTTGCCTAGGTTGTGTTGGTTAAACCTTAAAGAAATAGCGTTGCCATCAATACAATGTATATGGAAATGAAATGAATATCTTGTGAAAATCCCATTCATGAAAATAAGTGTTTTTGAACATACATGAATGCAAGGCAAGCCTAATGAAATTGGCTTTGAAGTATAAACGTGAAATGTGAAATGTAAAACCCATGTAACAACTGTTTTTAAACACGCATGGAGCTTTAATAAATAAAAATCCATGCAACAAATGCATGGATCAAGGCTATGGAAACTCGAAGGCCCAAAAAACAATGATTCTTAAAAGTTATATCTAAAGATTGTTGGCCTTACTTGTATTTGATATGGATTGTGAGCATTTGTCAAGGTGAATAAACACCTATGAGCGTAACTTACCCATTTGTGAGACACTGCCATCCCCTGTGTTATTGCTTGTCCGACATATGCTAGAGTGAGTATCCCCTTTCCATACCCAAAGTGTCACAGTGTCAAGTTGGTAGTCACCCTTTAGCCTAGCCTTTTGATTTTAAGCCTTCATCCTTCACTAGCAAATTGATTACAACTATGAAGTGAGTATGATCTTGAAAGTCTGGTCTGAGCCATAATAATTAACAAAACTTTGTATATTTGGTTGGTAGATCGCCAGTGAAATGATTACTACTTGTTATAATTGTTACTTGAATGATTTGTAGAGCATGTCTTGACACTTATAGCAGATTGATGTTAGCTCGGGTCATATTATTGATTATTTGATCATTCATAGATTATTATTATTATTTTATCTGTCTGGGCATATTAGATATTGTACATGATAATGCAGAGATCTGTAGGGTGTATGAGTATACACCTTAGCTGGATTTGGGCTCCCTGAGTCCATTGAGATAGTTTGTTTTCAGTTTCGGGAAGTTACAGTGGTGACTTGACTCATTATACCATTCTGGTGCAGTTTTACCATGTTAAATGGCCTATCAAAGTAGAAGGATGATTTGATTGGTTCACCTAGGGCACTGTATGAGGAGGGGGTGGTCCAGGCACTTGTTTTTACCATTATACCCCACTCCGAGAGAGCTTGGAGGGCTCAGTTGGACAACACAGGCACTCCACGTGGCAGTTTGGGTAGGTTCACAGTTCTCGAGGCAGATTAAAATGGTAAAAATGACTACTGAGGCAAGGAACTGGCATGGGATGAGTTTTGATGATGAGTATGATGTCTTCCACCCCTTCTCCAGTAGTTTCATCATTCAGGAGTACCCACACCCATCTCTCCGGCATGTTTTATGATTTTCTGAAGCTTTTGGAGGCTCACGATTTTCCCAGAGAGGCACTATTTTGCACTTAGAGTTATATTTTATTTATATTGTGCCATGGGGACACACTAGGGATGTTAGACATTACCCCCTAGACCCACCATGAGCTTTATTCATGTTTATTTTGTCATATTGAGTGGGATCCCCTCTCCTAGGGCGATTTTGTCCATTGATATGTTATATTATTATATTGATCCATGTACTTTATGTTGAGCTCATCTCAACCATTGATTAGAACATTTTGATCTTTTAATCTTAGCCATCCAATCAAAAGGTGGTTAGGATTTTGGTTCTGTCCATCCTATTTAAAGGAGAGCTTCTCATTGTAAAGGGGGTTTTTGGCTCTTGGAATCTTGATAATATAAAAACTCTTTTCTGGAAATTCTTGGGTCTCCTTTGCATCTGGTGTTCTTCGATGGTGATTGGAAAGTCTATTGCATCCTAGCAGTTGAGTATTTGTGGTGAGATCTATATTTTTGTGGAATCTTTGTTTTGTCTACAGGAGGGCGACTTCACTTAGGCGTTTTTGCAGGGCTTCCTCAACTCGCTTGTATCAGGGGGTTATCATTAGTATCATTGTGATCTATGGTTTCATCTTGTTACTTCTTTTGTAGCATTTGTCCATTTCTCTTGATGCGTTAAATCTGATATTGTTGACGTTTGTTGTGCAGGAGGGAGGACGCATTGGCTTCCTTGGGCAAATCGATTTGCATAGAGAACTCATCCAAATCTTCTCAAATTGATCGTGAAGGCATAGATCATCATCATCAAGGCATCTACAAGGTTATCTCGGTAAGATCCACAGGTTAGTTCTTATTTTCTTGGTTCCAATCCATTGGCACCTTTATTTTATTGTAAAAACCCTGACAAAAAATAATCGAAAAATTGTGTGGTTCAAACTACTTGATAAATTGGCAAATCATTTCTGGGTATTGTAGATAGGTTCAAACCCTAAGTGGGTTCTCCTAGACGTCTCGCTTACGTGACTCCACTGGGCCCAAACCCCAAGGCACTAATCTCTCAACCCTAGCGCAACTCCTCACTTGGCCAATTTTTCTTGCGTTTTGATCTTATCTCTAAGGCTTGAGTACTTTAATACTGTCATACCTCTCATCAAGTCCGTCCTTTGGTACTAGATATCCCCAATCCTATTCTTAAGCTCCCTGCTTTGGAAACGGTTCCCAATGCAGTGGATATTTTCATCATTTGCTGGTACCTTGATCCTGGATCTAGTAGTAAAACTCATAAGTCACTTGTATTTCAAGCTTGGATCAATTTCACCCTTCATAAACCTCTTGATCCAAACCATAATTCACCTTGTGACTTCATCCATAGATCTAGGGTTTACTTCACCTTACACCTTACGCATTTCATTTTCTATTGATTTGATCTGGTGTATTGGTTGGATCTCTCCTGTCGGGAGTAGATCTGGGTCTCCCCCATTGTTGTCTTGGGCTAAGGAAACATCAAGTGAAGATTGCCTCGATTGGCATGACAACCATCCATTTTGGGAGCCGAGGCTATCTTGGTTTCACGTCTTTGGTTGCCCATTCCTCTACCATCCATCTTGGATCCATCTTATAAGGGAACTACAAGTTTGGTGATAACAGGTGTGTACATCAGCGGGCAACATTTTTGGCGTCGTTGTCGGGGAAATTTTTGTTTGTTCGTGGACGAGTTTTTCCTTAGTTTTTACCTTGTCTTTCGATAGATTTTTAGATTAAACAACTTTGATTTTAGACTTGAATCCATCTGGCGACTCCACTATCAATACACACACCAAGTTATTCAACAAGAAGAAACTCTGTAGGCCTACTTGATTTCATCCCTGAACCTGAAAAGGTTTATAGCAGGAGACTAAATAGGTTAGCTTCTCATAGAATCCTTGAGAATCTTGGATCTGAGTCTATTTCGGACATCCATAGTCTTTTTGTTGAGAGTAATAATTGTTTGTCTGATACAATGGGTGAATATTTCGGTTCCCTTGACATCTCTCAGATATCAGGTCAACCTCACAATCTACCAGATAAAGCTGTAGACAAACTGCCCATGTTCACTAGCATTGAGGCCATCAATGCAAATCTTCATCTTAAAAACTTCTCCAGATGTATCAACGCCTTTATCAATGATCCTGCACATAGACACGAAGATGTGTATATGAAACTTTTTGCTCTTTCCTTGGACGGAGATGCTTGTGACTGGTTCAACAACTTGCCAAACAACTCCTTTGGAACTCTTGCAACATTTAAAACTGCTTTCACCAACAAGTTTGGTGAAAAGAAAAAGCCTCGACATCAATTAGCTGCTTTGACCAACATAAAAAGAAACGAGAATGAAACAATGGATGAATTCAACAAGAAACAAATGCCATCCATATTGACTACAAGCCTACTGCTCAGTCCATCTTAGTCTATTATATTGAAGCTCTTAATGGAGAAATGCAATATCAACTCAGAGATAAAGACCCTACCACTCTTTTGATGGCCTTGGAAATGGCCATTAAAATTGACAGGAATATGCAATCTTCTGGTAAATCAAACATTCTTGAATACACAAGAGCCCTTATCCCTCCTAAGCAACCGGAGATTAAAGCTAAGGATTCCATGAATCACATGTCGGAGACTTATGACAAGAAAATGAAGGAGATGAATGATAAGATGGAGGCCTTACAAGCCGATTATGCGTTTCAACTAAAGAATATGCAAAACCAGGTAATAAACATGGAAAGAGCTCAAATTAGTTAGAAGAATTTTCTTCCTAAGGGAAATTGGGTTCAAAAGAAAGCCCCACAGGATAAAAGGCCCCCTAAAAAACTGGATTCCACCAACATGGTTGAGGAAGTCATTCCCTACTGCAGACCCTGTGAGGCCCTTCATGAAGAATCCACCTGTTACATGGCCTGTCAAATCCTAGAGCATGGTCTTCCATAATTAAGTGATAGTGAAGAATATTCAAGAAAGCCTGAGTATGTCAACACAGTAGGACAGCTCCATCCTGTCACCACAGAAACCTCGAGTCAAGCGAGAGAGTATAGTCAACAATTGGATAACCTTACTAAGAACTTTGGTGCTAAGCATACAACTGAACAAATTAAAGAAATTCCTGAGTTCAAATGCATCACATATCAGAGAAGGGATAGTCCAGGAACTTAAAGAGTAAACAATATCCTCTTAAGGTAGCCACTCCTCCTGATTCAGATGATGTAGGTCTTGATTTGGGAACTTGGTTTTCAAAAGCTAAAGTGTCAGTCCTTGCAAGTGAAATAGTTAAAATTCCAGAACAAAGGGAAAAATTGTTGAAAGTTTTATACGCTCCATCTCCCAAAAGGGTAAATTTCAAAGAACCTTTAGAAGAACCTCCTCCAGCTCAAAATAATGTCCTAGATGATCCGATTGTAATTTTGCATACTATGGATTCAAGAAAAAAAGATCATCCCCCTTTCTATGTATCATTGATGATGGGTGTTCTTCTTCTACATAACTGTATGCTTGATTTAGGGTCCTCTTCCAATATAATGACTAGGAAAGTGATGGAACAGTTGAACCTAAGAACAACTAGGCCTTATTGAAATGTTCGTGCTATGGATTCCAGAGAAGTGGATGTAGTAGGAATCATCCTAAATCAACAGGTGAGATTGGCTAAGTACTCAGATATTCACATAGCCATGGACATTCTCGTGATTGATGTGCCGGATAAATGGGGGATGTTGTAATCCAGAAAGTGGGTTGCTACCTTGGAAGGATGGATCCAAATTTTTGGGTAAAGTTGCGTTATGAAAAAGAAAAGAAATATCATGTTGAAAACCCTAAGAAACCTGTAAATGAGTGTTTACAACACTGATGATATTATAACCTATACTTGCTACTCTACCTTTTTGGCTCCCCTTGAAGAAAAAATAAAAGATGAGAAGGTAGATGAGATATGGAGGATGAACTTTGACGGTGCTCATTATAGAGCTGGGAAGGGGCAGGTGTGGTCACCACATTGCCTAAAGGGAAAATCTTGAACTTTGCTTATAGATTGGAGTTTGAGGCGACTAATAATGTAGCAGAGTATGAAGCACTTTTACTTGGTTTGGAAACAGAAAAGGATATGGGGATAAAAATGTTAAGCATAAAAGGCGACTTTGATTTGATAATCCTCCAAGTTAAGAATAAATTTGTTTGTAAGTGTAAAAGGTTGAAAAAATATTGAAATGCAGTCTGGGACACGATGGAACATTTTGATGCTTTAAACTTAACTTCAATTCATAGAGATGAAAACAGCTTGGCAAACAAGCTGGTAGTAGCAGCCTCAACTCTCCAACCCTCAGAGGAATTGTTGAACGGTGATGGTAAATTAGAGATAAATATTAGACCATATGTTCCAGACAACATGGAACATTGGCAGGTTTTCCAGAGTGATGAACAAATTTTGAAGTTTCTTCATAATGTAGATGAATTTTCCAACTTTAGTGTCAACTTTCAGGAGGAAGGGAAAGAGTATCAAGGAGAAGGTGATTAGTTTGACAATTCAATACCTCGTGGCCTTGTTTGACTCGAACAAATTTTTGACAGACATGATGGTAGAAAGAATAATATTGATTCAATGAAGCTTGGAGATTACTTAGAAATCAGTATTTGATCAAATGAAAACCCAAAATTGATAAAAAATGGAAAAGGGACATCTGAAAAGGAAAGGAATGAATTAATAAACTTGGTTAAAGAATATAGGGATGTATTTTCTGTTAGATTTTTATCATTTAAGCAATATTATCTTAGGATCTTATCTGAGAGAATAACATGCACAACAATAAACACAAGAGACAAGAAACACAAAGAATTTTCCCCGGGGGAACCATAAAGTAGAAAACCTTTCAACTTCCTCAGAGATAGAATGAGCACCAATGGCAGCAGTAAAAACCCAAAGACAAAAAAGATGATCTCCACAGCTGTTCTCTCTCTCTCTCACTTGAGAGAGCTTCTCCTCTCTCACTAATGCGCCCCAATGAGTGAGTGTGTGTGTGATAAATAGAGAGGCTCACTCTCTATTTATATTCTTTCGTTCACTTAATGTCCACTCAAACATGTCGGCCTCACTTAATGATTACTTACCAGGGTCGACATCTCTAGGAGAGTCTAATAACCCTAGTGCCCCACAACTATGGGGACTTTGCCCTTCGATCAACAAGGAAGGTTAACCTTGACTCAATTGTGGGGACTATTGCCCCGACTTACAATGGAGGGTTAACCTCAATGACTTTACATGACTTGTTTACATTATTGAATCTCCCGATCGGAACATCGGGGCATGACATGACTCAATTACATTACAGATACTTCCCGGAATAAACATCGGGGTACAATACATAAGATATACAAGTGAATACATTCTGAAGTTACAAATACATCAACACTCCCTCTTATCTAGGAAGGTATTCTCTCGACACAATTTATCAGCACAAGTCTTCTTCTCTGTATCATCTAGATCATCATCAGGTCATCTTCATCTTTAGGTCATCTTCATTGTCAAGTCATCTTCATCGTCAAGTCATCTTCATTGTCAAGTGATCTTCATCAAGTCTGGATCATCACTTGATCTGGAGCATCACTGGATCATCATCAAGTTTGGATCATCACTTGATCTAGAGCATCACTAGATCATCATGAAGCCTGGATCATCACTTGATCTGGATCGTTACTGGATCATCATCAAGTCTGGATCATCACTTGATATCGATCGTCACTGGATCATCATCATCATCGCTGCTTCCGCTATCTCAATCAAATGGTGCTATCTCCTCATTCTTCTCGTCACAGGAAGTTCTACAGAGACAACCCTTTTTCATGCTGGTTGTAGGCCTAGCCTCCAGGTAGGGCTTCAACGTCTTCAACACTTATATCTGACCATGGAATGAACCATGTCAGAAAGGCTCGCCCAGCACTTACATCTGACCATGGAATGAACCATGTCAGAAAGGCATGCCCAACACTCACATCTGACCATGGGAGGAACACATCCAAAACCCATGTCAGAAAGGCCCTGCACTTACATCTGACCATGTGAGAACACACCGCATCAGAATGGCTCTGCACTTATATCTGACCATGTAAAAACACACCGCATCAGAATGGCTCTGCACTTATATTTGACCATGTGAGAACACACCGCATCAGAATGGCTCTGCACTTATATCCGACCTCATCTTGTCAGAAAGGTTCTGCACTTACATCCGACCTCATCTTGTCAGAAAGGCTCTGCATTGATCATGTGGGAACACATCCCACAATCACATCAGAAGATCTCTGCACTTATATCTGATCATGTGGGAACACATCCCTCAATCACATCAGAATGGCTCTGCACTGATCATGTGGTAACACAACCCACAATCACATCAGAATGTCTTTGCACTGATCATGTGGTAACGCAACCCACAATCACATCAGAGCATCTCTGCAGTTACATTTGACCATGTGAAGCTCAGGCTTTCACCATGTCAGAAGGGCCAACGGACACATCAATTTCCTTTGGAGGGAAACTCGATCTGGAGAACACCAAGCTTCTCCTTGAAGCACTCAAACTTTACTCTGGCTAATGGTTTGGTCAGTACATCGGCTATCTGCTCGTCCGTCGCAATGTACTGGAGCTTCACTGCTCCTCTCTGCACCATATCCCTGATATATTGATATTTGATCTCGATATGCTTTGACTTGTCATGGAACACAGGGTTCTCCGACAGCTTCACACAGCTTTGGTTGTTGCAATATATACAAGTAGCATTCATCTGGAGATCAAACAAGTCAGATAGTAGCTTTCTCAGCCACACTGCCTCACAACTAGCTGAACAAGCTGCAACGTACTCTGCTTCGATTGTATTTAGTGCCACACAGGATTGCTTCCTGCTAAACCAAGAGATCACACCTGATCCCATACTGAAGCAACATCTTGAAGTGCTATTTCTATCAATGGCACTGCTTGCCCAATATGAATCCACATAACCTTCCAGGTTAATCTTCTGATTTGCCTCATACTCGAGCCCATAATCAACCGTACCCTTCAGGTACCTTAGAATATGTTTTGTAGCAACCAAGTGAACATGTCTCAGATCCGTCAGGAATTGGCTCAATGTGTTCACAGCAAAGCAAATATCTGGTCTCGTATTCATCAGGTACATCAAGGACCCAATCATTTGACAATACATCATAGCATCAATCGCTTCTGATGAAGCATCAATCAATAGCTTCAGGTTCGATGCCATAGTTGTGGTCATGGCCTTGTAGTCCATCATCCCGAACCTCTTCAGGGTCTCTACTGCATACTTCCCTTGTCCTAGGGAAATTCCATCTGCATTCTGCCACACCTCCATGCCTAGAAAATAGTGCATCATATCCAAGTCCTTCATCTCGAACTCGGCAGCAAGTCTCCTTCTTGCAACTTTAATGAGTTCCTCTTTTCTGTCAGAACAAGTCATCGACATATAACAGGAGCATCACTAGTCTTCCGCCTTTAACCTTGAAGTAAAGGTTGGAATCCGCTTTACTCTCAATAAATCCTAGAGTCATCAGTAAGCTATCCATCAGGGCGTACTATGTTGAACCTCAGGATCTTCTGTAGAGTCACTTCCTCTGAAGTGGAGCATCGTTCTCCCTCTGCCTGTATTGGAGTGACAAGTAGCTTCCTCTGCATCTAGGGTCACTGGATACCAAGATCCTCTATCTTGAACTTTTCAAAAGTTATTCTCGCACCCATCTGTGAGCTTGTCATCCTCTATAGGCTTTCATCTTCAACCTTGTAGCAAAGGTTAAGATCTTCATCACTCTAGGTGATCTTCAAGCTCCTCATGTATGTGTTATCCCATGGGTGCCTTCTGTACAAGGCCTTCTTTCATTTGCACACATGATTCTACCTGTCATGTGTATTTTTAGTGGTTGCAAATGTGTCTTCATAGTCTATGCCTCGTGCCACGAATCTTGCCTTGTATCCCACGATCTTTCCATCTACTGCATGATGGAACTACGAACTTCACTTCAAGTCTCGATACTGCATCCTAGACATCATTCTTCTTGAACTAGTCTTCCCTTTCTTCTTGGCTACTTCTTCATAGCTGAAAGGTTCTGCACCAATGATGTCGCTGCATTCATCATATTATTTTTCACTCTTGGATTATTTCTAGAACTGTCATCACTTGTTCTTCGGAACAAGTCTCGTCCTTCTTGTAGGTGATTGTACGTGATTTTTCCTACAAGTCAAATGCATTAGTTGTATGGTTAGAAACATTTCATAAGGTATATTCATAATGAAAAATTCTTTTGCATCAAGATATATGATCATGCAACTATTTTAGCCAATACAACATTCATCCATATCTCACGGAAACTTTCTAGATGCCTTCCATCTCTAACAGGACAACATTGAGATTGTGCACTAATCCAATATGTCAGCAAAGAGCTTTCATTCTAGATAAGTAGCAATGGAGAGTTGTATAGCACCATGAGCTACTTACCCATCACATACATATTAGTAGTATATTGTCATTAATGCAAACATTCTATCATGCATAATACATCAACTAAATATAAACAAATGCATAACAAAACAATATCATGAAATGACATTGAATAGTTATCTTTATTTGTTTCGTGGGTAGACTCCTTCTTGAGTCTTCAGCTTCATCATCTTCTTCATTCATCATTTCTTATCCAAATGATAAGATGGATAAGAAGTTCGTCAAGAGTTGAGTCCTTCGTATTCCTCATCGCTTGAGGGATCTTCTTTGGATGGTGAGAGCTTGATCTTCAGTTGCTCCCATCTTCTTTTCTCTTATTATGAATCGAGCTTCTTCTTGTGTGTGCTCTTCTCAGAGTCTGCTAAAAGTAATCACTTCCTTCTGGCACACATTCCTCGAATGAATGAATCCCATGATCCTGAGAGGCCATTCAAGGTGGTAATCACAACTTCTGCATTCTCCACTTCTTCTTTTACCGCTTCAAGTTGTTCTTTGATTTTAAAGACCCTTGTAAAGTATGACTGTATGGTCTCTGCATTTTGGATCTTCACATTCTTCAACAATTTTTTCAAGGTCATCTTTTGATTTATGTTCTTCCCTACAAATAGCTTGGTCAAGGAATCAAACATCTCTTTCGGTGTCTTTAGGGAAGACACTTGTGGTATAAGGTGATCCGTGATTGAATTAGCAATGATATTCTTGGCCTTGACCAAGTTCTTCTTGTGTAAGGCTTTTATCCTCATCTCCCTCTGGAACTGGAACCTCTCTACTTATGTAGGTGTCCAATTCATTTCTTTCAAGAACTAGTGAGATCCTATACTTCCATGCTTGGAAGTTGCCAGCCTCACCAAGCTTGTCATCAAGCTGGTGTGATTAGTCATCTTGGAATGAGAACCTCAACTGTAAATAGCAAAAGATTAGATCTTACCGATTTGAGGTGTCCATCTTGGATCCAGAGCTGGTTGATCTAGGGTTTGTCAGAGACCCTAATTTTCAAAACTTGGAATCTTTCAGATCTGATTGGATATAAATATAGACCTCTTCAAGTTGAGATTTCTAATGTACTCATTTTCTGAAAACAGTGGAGGGAAGCTCCCGAAACAGGAAGCCCTAGTTTACCAATTTCTACTGTAGAAATGCTTGATATTGTTTCTGCGGTATCTTCAAAAGTACTGCTCCTCTGTGTCTGAAACTTCACACTGAGGTAGCCTTGTCTGTGATCTTTCCAATGCCACATGTCTGAGCAGAATTGTATTCACCCATTGAGACTTATGAGCGTTTTCCCAAGGTGACCTGTTTGAGGACTGTTCTGAATAGCGAAGTTGTACGGACTTCCACGTGTCACTATTTCATATTCGGGGTCTGAAACTTTTACCACAGAAAGTACAGTCCGTTCCCTTTCTGGAACATCTTGAGAAATTTTATGTGGACCTTCGTAGCCCGAGATATAGCAATTCTCCCCAGGTGTCCTGTTTGGGAAGGAATCCTGGGAGAGGCTGGAACCCTAACTTGGAGGAATCATATCTGTTAGAATATAGCGAATCTGAGGCTAAAACTTGGACACAGTGTACATCAGGAATGTATCTTCGACTTGTGAATGTTTCGGCACCTGAGCCTTTTCCAATCTCGAGATATAGTGAATCTACCAAAACTATCAATTTCAGTATTCTAGGGTTTTTTCAGGCCTGGGGTCAAACTAGGGTTTGGCTTTCCCGGAGTTTCACCCAACCAAAAATCTCGACCCAGGTCTCTAAACTTCGAATTTGATGAGGAGAGTAATCCTATGCCAGGCTCACTCAAAAATTCCTCTTCTAAGAAAAGCCCTAATTTCTTGCACCAAAAACTGAAAATGCCCGGAATCAAATTTTGCTTCGACAGAAAGATGCGCCCTTCAATGGAGAGTTAGCCTAGCATCCTTTTGCTGATGGATTGTGGAGAGAGACCCAAAAAGCAAGAAGCCCTAGATTCTGCAGCTGCACAATGTCTTCTTCTTAGGTTAGCTCTGATACCATGCTAGATTTTTATCATTTAAGCAATATGATCTTAGGATCTTATTTGAGAGAATAACATGCACAGCAATAAACACAAGAGACAAGAGACACAAAGAATTTTCCTCGAGGAAACCATAAAGGAGAAAACCCCGCAACTTCCTCAGAGATAGAATGAGCACCAATGGCAGCAGTAAAAACCCAAAGACAGAAAAGATGATCTCCACAGTTCTCTCTCTTTCGATTGAGAGAGCTTCTCCTCTCTCACTCATGCGCCCCAATGAGTGAGTGTGTGTGTGATAAATAGAGAGGCTCACTCTCTAGTTATATTCTTTCATTCACTTAATGTCCACTCCAACATGTTGGCCTCACTTAACAATTACTTACTAGGGCCGATATCTCTAGGAGAGTCTAATAACCCTAGTGCCCCACAACTGTGGGGACTTTTCCCTCCGATCAACAAGGAGTGTTAACCTTGACTCAATTGTGGGGACTATTGCCCTGACTTACAATGGAGGGTTAACCTCAATGACTTTACATGACTTGTTTACATTATTGAATCTCTCGATCGAAACATCGAGGCATGACATGACTCAATTACATTACAGATACTTCCTGGATTAAACATCGGGGCACAATACATAAGATATACAAGTGAATACATTCTGAAGTTACAAATACATCAACATTTTCTTTCACATATGATGAGCTTAAGGCATATCAAGAAGATTTGTTCCAACACACCATTCCTTTAAAACAGGATTTCAGAGAAGTCAAACCCTTTCGGCAAAAACTAAGACAAATAAACCCCACGTTAGTCCCTATAGTTAAAAAAGAACTTGAAAAGATGTTAGCTACAGGGATTACTGCACCAACAAGACATTCATCCTGGTGCTCTAACTTGGTGGTGGTAAGGAAAAATAATGGTAGTCTAAGGATATGTATAGATTTTAGGAATCTAAACATAGCTTGTCAGAAGGACAATTATCCATTACCTAATATGGAGACCCTCCTCTAGAGAGTAACAGGGGCAGGCATGATGTCCAGGTTGGATGGGTTTTCAGGGTACAACCAGGTAGTGATTCAGAAGGAAGATAGACATAAAACTACTTTTACCTCCCCTTGGGGTACTTTTGAGTATTTGAGGATGCCTTTCGGTTTGCTGAATGTTGGGGCCGCTTTTCAAAGGGCCATGGACTATGCATTCAAGGGGTTGATTGGAAAATTCATAGAGATTTACCAAGATGAGTTGACTGTTTTTTCAAAAGAAAGACCAAGTCACATAAGCCATCTTAAGCAGGTCTTTGAAAGATGTAGGAAATATGGTATTTCTTTTAATCCGGCAAAGTCTGTTTTTGGAATCGACGAAGGAAAGCTTCTAGGGAACATCATCTCTAAAGACGGGGTCAAAGTTGATCCTGAAAGGATTGAAGCTATCAAGAAGATTTCCTTGCCTAAAAATGTCAAAGCTCTCCAATCTTTTAATGGGCACATCAATTTCATTAGAAGATTTATCCCAAACTTAGTTGAGTACATGAAACCTTTACAAAAGCTGTTGAAAAAGGATGCTAAGTTTGAGTGGACTAATGAAAGTAGAAAATCCTTCAGATGCATTAAAGAAGCCATCATTAGATCTCCTGTCTTAGTCAGCCCGGACTACTCCAAAGATTTCAATATCTTCTCCTTTGCATCTGAAGATACTATTGTGGGGGTTTTGCTCCAGAAAAAACAAAGAAGGATTTAAGGAACCCATCGCTTTCATGAGCCAGGCCTTGCAACACTCCGAGCTTAAATATATAACCATGGAAAAACAAGCTTTTGCCTTAGTAAGATCTTTAAAGCAATTTAGGACATATGTTGGTTACTCAAAGATAGTCTGTTATGTACCTCACTCAGCAGTTAAGGATATCTTATGTCGACAAGATTGCTTAGGTAAAAGAGGTAAGTGGGTGTCTAAAATACAGGAGTATGATCTAGAGATTAAACCCACAAAATTAATCAAAGGATAGGGCCTAGCAAAAATGTTAAACTTAGGATAATGAAGAAGCCTTAGGAATAATTTTTCAGAATGAAGAACCTACACCGAGCATGCCTCCAGAATTGCAACGTTTAGATCAGCATTGGTACTTTGATATTATATTCTTTCTTCAAAACCTTACATTCCCTGAACATCTAAAACGTCATAAAAGAAGGGCTTTAAGGTTAAAAGCCGTCAGATATTGCATCACTCTAGAAGGACCGGGTTGGAGAAATCCAGATGGAGTGATCCTTAGATGTGTTAATGAGAAAGAGTCTAAGCAGCTCTTGACTGAGTTCCATTCACGATTTTGTGGTGGGCATTATGTAGCAGACACGACAACCCACAAAATCCTTAGAGAAGGTTACTATTGGCCCTCCCTATTTGCAGATGTTCATAAATTTGTCAGGAGTTGTCAGTAGTGCCAGTTGTTCATTGGGAAGCCTAGGTTGAAAGCCTTACCTTTGCAACTAGTTGTGGTTCAAGCCCCTTTCCAGCAGTGGGGGCTTGACTTCATTGGTAAATTCAAAGACAACTCTAGCAATGGTTATTGTTGGATCTTAACAGCTACTGACTATTTCACTAAATGGGTGGAGGCTATCTCCACTAAAAAGGATACTGATAAAGTTGTTATGGATTTTCTAGAAAATAACATCATTACTAGATTTGGTGCTCCAGCCTGTTACCACCTAAGTTGTACTTAGTGGTTTTTGATCAAGTGAGCCTGGTGAACTGGACAAGGATAACTTGTTCGGACTTCAGAAGACCTTCAGTCTTGCTTTTGGGAAGCCTTGTTGTACTATATCACATGTTCATACCCCATGGGGGAATTGTAATAAATGTTCTAGCATGATAGTGTTTGTAAAAGACTCGGTCTCTTAGACTTTATTTGTCAATCCGATCAGGCCAGGGTGTTTTTTTCCCTTGGTTATTATTGGTTGTTGAATAAACGACTGATAATTTCTGAGTTTTTCACTCCATACCTCCAAAGTTGGGGTGGTCGGCTTGGCATTTAGGCCTATTGAGGTTATTAGAGTCTATGTGTCAATGTATAAACATGCTAGACATCATGGTCGAGTCATATGAACATGTCTAAGTCCCCTAGGTTTTTTGAAATTTTGAAATTTTTAGTTTTTTCAGTGTTTTTTATTAAAATTTAATTTTTCCAAAACTTAGGCTATTTTTTAATAGTTTAATTGGAAAATTTGATTTTGTAATAAAAGTGGGTCAAATAATCAGTTTCAGTCATGTAGGTGCTCATTTTCAAGCTAAGAGCATCATGTAAACCCATGGACCCACTATTTCCTAGTTTTGAGTGATTTTCCATCACTCAGGTGAAAAAGCCCCAAAAATCAATTATTGATTATTTTTAAATTGATGAATAATAGAGCAAATCCAAAATCATAAATCAGTGGATTCTCAGCCGATTTGATTGAAATCAGTCAGATCTGAAGCAGATTGACTGGATCTAACAAATCCTTGACTGAAGGAGGTGATCAAATCAGATCCAGAGTTGATCTTCAGCTGTCTTCATGGGGAATTGCGCCCTCTCTCTCTTCTCCACACGTGTGGACTCTCCTGGATGCTCTGTGGACTGATGTGTCGGTTTATGGGTTGATGTGTTAGCTAAATCAAGCCCCCGGTTGACAAGTAGGCTCAGTTCAGCTTCAGATCTGCATTGATTGACTCTCCATCAGGTGATTTGATCTGATTCCTTGGGAATTGTGCCCCCCTGGGCTGGATCTCCTAGTTTTTGTATATATCCAAGCACAGCAGCCTCTTTCAAGCTAGTTAGAACTGGGATTGAGGTGTTGCTGCTATTGTACTGTTGTTATTGTTCATTTGAAATAAAGAGAAGCTTTGGAGGAAAGACGGTGTTGTGCCATTGTATGTGTGGATGATCATTGCCATTTTTTTTACTAAGGTAACCTGTATCTGTGTTCAAAATTTGCTAATTGCTTGTGGATTCGTTGCTAAGATTGATAATAAGCTTATTATGATCTTGATAGGAGAGGTGCTTCTCAATAAGTTTATTGGCCATCTCTTTCCTTGGATGCATGTTTAGAGATCTAGATTCAGCATGTTCTATAGGCTTATATGCATGTTATTCTGAATCTCTGTGTATGTACTAATCGGATCTCACAAGTTTTTCGGCAAGTTTTGATTTCAGCTGAGCTGCAGGTTCCTAGATTGGAGAGGATGCTGATCTAGTTTGCTTCTTCACTCTCTCCAAAACCTTCCAAAGGCATAGTCCCTCGACATTCCACCTGAAAGCTCCACTGTGGATCTTCAAGGCTACCAGCATTTCTCTCCTCCTCTTCCTCCCTCAAAATCAACTCTTTTACCCGGTTACTTTGTTCATAGCTTTGATATTGTTTAGATCTATCATCTTAAAAGTAAATTTAACATAGATCTATCTTCTCAAAGCCCATAGTCTAGATCTTGTTCTTAAAAGGTTTCATAAGCATTCTAGATCTAGCTTTAGGGAAATCGTCCTTTTTGCATGGAATTTTAAAGAAAATTGGTAGCTTGCATGCATTAGATTTCTGTTTGCTGTTATAAAAGATAAATCTAGCAATCAGTGCACATCATATTTGCTGCCTAAAAGGCAAGCCAAGATCCCAAGGAAAGCTTGCTTTCCTTGGTTCCTTTTTTACCTTTTTTAACTAGTTTTTACTTAGCATTTTTTGGTTAAAAATAAGCTGACCCAAAGGTACTTTCAGAGTGCTTTTGGGCATCTTTCAGTGTAATAAGCTTGCTGGTTTTTAGTAGGCATAACAGAAAAAAGGAGGAGCTGCTGCTCGAAAGTGACTTTTGGGCCTCTGAATCCCCCCAGGGGTCCCTCTTTTTGACTGAAATCTTTAATTTTCGTACTTTGTAAGCTCTTGATTTCATTCTATATAATAATCAAGAGGCATCATATCAGTTTGCTGATATTGTAACCGCTGGTAATAAAAATATTTTTTGAATAGGCTCTTTCGAGCCCATTCCCCATCCCCCCTGGGGGGATTTGCGTCGGTGTCAACTTTTTAATTTTTGTTCATATCTTTTCAAACTAGCGTAGCTCTAATCTGCAGGGTAGTATACTTTGATTCATTATCAATTTCATATTCCATATTTGATATTTCAAAGTAATCTTAATACTTACCCCACGACTTCCCGATTGACCCGAAAGGGGAAAGAGATGCGTGGTAGGACTAATTAGAAAACCGGAATTGTGTATCTGTGTTTTCCTTTTTATCATTTGTTTCTTCAGCTATTATAAAATTAACCCCTCCTTGATTCCCCGATTGAGATCCACTTGGATCGAAAGAGGTTCCTGGAGGGTTTTCTTTTTAACAATAACACCCATTTTAAAATTTACTAAAATTGACAAGACTCTGGTGTGTATGCTTTGCACTTGGCTGCGGTTCGTCCGATCAGTCAAGCTGTATCAAAAGCATTTGAGTGACTAGTATAATTAGGATTCACTCTCCCAAATTGACAAACCATCAGGTGAAAATCCAACACATAGATCAAACCATTACGGTGGAAAAATACCCAAAGGAAGCGGAAACTTCTGAAAAGTACCTCAGGGCGCCGATCTCTGTCACACCCTAACGGGTGCGTTATGAACAATAGCCCCAGAGACTCCATTCAGCCCACATATTCCTTGCGGGTAGCCGTGAAGGTT